>CM049855.1:30238771-30296271 GCA_027422415.1 Schizothorax lantsangensis | reverse complement strand
TAGTACATTATTTAATTTCTGTTTTTTTCTTATATTGGTGTTATATTCCATCCCTACTGTGTTATTCCTATGTATGTCTGCACTATGTCTGTACTTTCTTCTGCACTGGAAGCTCCTGTCATCAGGACAAATTCCTTCTTGTGTGTGTAAACATACTTGTAATAAAGCTCTTCTGATTCTGATTATAGTGTTTTTTAAATGTTGTCATCATGTCCCTCAGTATATGGCTTTTCGCTGACTGGCTCCCAGACTTCTTTCGATTCAATGTCAGATGATTGTCTGTGATTATAAAAAAACAACACACAAAACAGAAGTTAGCAGGAACACCTCAAAACACACACACACACACACACATACACATACACATACATACACACATACACATACACACACATACATACACACACACACACTTGTTTCACTATCCTTGTGAGGACTTCCATAGGCGTAATGGTTTTTCTACTGTACAGACCGTATATTCTATCGCCCTACACCAACCCTACACCTAAACTTAGCCCTCACAGGAGACATTTTGCATTTTTAGATTTTCAAAAAACTTCATTCTGTGTGATTTATAAGCTTGTTTACCCATGGGGACCTCAATTTAGGTCCCCACCATGACACAAGTCCCCATGAGTCTGTGTGTATTCAGGTTTAAGTCCCCACCGGTATATAAAAACAAGTACACACACACACACACACACACACACACACACACACACACACACACACACACACACACAAACACACACACACACACACACACACACAAACAGGACATAAGTGACCAGGGACGCATCAAAACACATACATCAATATATACTGTAAAATATGTATAAGACACATAAATATGTATAATATATATAAATATAATTATATTATATAATAAAACACTTACTTGTTGACAGTGTTGCATGGAGTTGTTTTCGCTCCATGCAAAACAACTCCTCCGCTTCAATGGCTGAAACATCGCTATCTTCGTCTAAAATGTCATCTCTGTCACGCCGAGCACATTGTTCAACAACTTTAATCATCGTCTTAGTGTAAAAAGTGTGTTTTTGTCATTTTTCGCCTTTCACCGTCTCTTAGCCGTGAGCTATCCATGTACGCGTTTCCGTGCGCTAGCGCGCACCTCAGCCTAACCTGCTGCAGCCTGCAGATCAAGGCGGGGCTGAACCCGGGGCGGGGCTGCACCTGGGGCGGGGCTGCACGTGTCACCCCGCCCACAATGCTTCTCATTGGTTAGTGACAAAGTAATGACGTAGATCGAGGCGGGGCTGTATCTGGGGCGGGGCTGCACGTCTCGTCCCGCCTACAACTGTTCTCATTGGTTAGTGGCGTCAAGTCATTAAGGGTTTTTCATTTACGCTGTTCTTCGCTGCATGGTACACACCTGAACCAGCCAATCAAGATCTTATTAGGCGTACTAGAAACTTCTAGACAGGTGCGTTGAGGCTTTGGACACCCCCGCACGAGTAAAAAACATTTTATGCTAATACTGATTCTCTGTATTTCCTTCTTTTTGCAGATCCTTGTCATTGTCATCCCCACCCCTCCATCTCTCTCCTCTTTTTTGTTGTTCTTCACTTTATAACCCAAAAGCTCTTTTAAGAGCCATTTCCCCTTGCAAAAATGCACAAAACTGTGTTAAGCAAGGGGGAATGTGAGCAGTATTTAAAAAAACTGCACTAGTGAGTGCCGATTCTGCAATTACACCAGTATGTCACAACTGATGTATTATCACATCAAAAATCACTTTCAATGGGCAGTGCAACATCATGGTGAGTTTAACTGTCTTTTGCTTATGTCACTTTAGTTAAAGTTTAATATGGTGCCGAACCAGCCAGCAATGCACTGTGCATGCTTCTGATTTAATTGCTTGTGAATTTGTAGTAGAATGTTTCATTTTAAGGCTCAGGTAAACTTCATTTTCTGCATTCCGCACATCGACCATGGGTCTTTGTTGCTCAAATCACAAAAAAAAATGTGCTTGCACATGGACGGTGCTGATGAAAATTCTGTCTTGCGACTGTCCACTGTCCAGAGCAAAATGCAAACAAGTGAAGGTTAAATTTAGGCAATTTCAACAAACTTATTTTCTTTTTTTGCCCTTTCAGATTTCACCATTTTAAAATGTGGTCCAAATTTGCTGAAGCACCAACCCAGCCTCAGTCTTCCTCCTTGGTCCAGCAGACGCCGCCTCAGTCTTCCTCCTCTGTCCAGCAGCCGTAGCCTCAGTCTTTCTCCTTGGTCCAGCAGCCGTAGCCTCAGTCTTCCTCGGTCCAGCAGCCGTAGCCTCAGTCTTCCTCTTCTGTCCAGCAGCCGTAGCCTCAGTCTTCCTCCTTGGTCCAGCAGCCGTAGCCTCAGTCTTCCTCCTCTGTCCAGCAGCCGTAGCCTCAGTCTTCCTCCTCTGTCCAGCAGCCGTAGCCTCAGTCTTCCTCGGTCCAGCAGCCGTAGCCTCAGTCTTCCTCGGTCCAGCAGACGCCGCCTCAGTCTTCCTCCTCAGTCCAGCTGACGCTGCCTCAGTCCTTTGTGTTTTGAGTTCACACAAAAGATGAAGGCAGTGACTGGTAACCAAACAGTTGGTGGTCCCCATTGACTTCCATTGTATTGGGGGGGGGGGGGTAGTATGGAAGTATATACAGGTACAGTCATAGACCAAAATTTTCATTTTTGGGTGAACTATCCTTTCAAGCAGCTCCTTGTTTGAAATATTTACTTTTGTAGATGTGCTTACAGTGTTCAGAATGTTAATACTCTCAGCTGTTGTTGTATTTATTAGTACATGTATTTATTATAACAGTTTCTTCCCCCAGGCAACCCAACTTATGAACAGTTAAATGCCCCCTCCCCATTATGCAATAACAATGTGCAATGACCTTATATTTATTTGCTACCACCTCCATGTATATCCTTTTATTCTATCCCATACTATCATCTATTGCACAGCGGTATATACAACCATTTGTTTCAATTATTATTATTATTATTATTTTGTTTATTTATTTGTTTTTTTTTTATTCTCATCTTATTTTTATTGTCTGTGTGTCGTTGTTGTCTCTGTGAACTGGAAGCTTATGACACTAAAACAAATTCCTTGTATGCACAAGCATACTTGGCAATAAAAGCTCTTTCTGATTCTGATTCTGAAGAAAGTGTGTAAAGGATGTTAATGTTTAATCAGAGATTTATATGTACAAAAAGATGTGTTATATACAGATGTACAAATTTCACCTTTCTTTATCAGAATTAAACTGTTTCATACCTAAATAACAAGGAAATAATTGTCTTGGCATGTTATTCATATACAAACAATGCTGTTATTTTTACCATAAGCTTTTCATTATCAAGTAAATCCAAAAATTATTAATTTTGTAACAATATGGTTCATTAGTTAACATGAACTGCACTTATACAGCATTTATTAATCTTTGTTAATGTTAATCTCAACATTTACTAATACATTATTAATCTTGCTAACATTAGTTAATGCTCTCTTAACTAACATGAACAAACAAACAACTGTATTTTCAATAACTAACCTAAACGAAGATTAGTAAATACAATAACAATTGTATTGCTCATGGTTAGTTCATGTTAGTTAAATACATTAATGTTTAATGAACCTTATTGTAAAGTGTTACCATTAATTTTAATACCATCTTAAGACATGACACTTGCTGAGAATATTAACTATTATTTAAACGTTAATAATACATGTAAGTAACAGTAAAGCATATACTGAAATTAACATAAAAAACGACCATAAATAACTTATAAGTGGTAAATGACCAAAACACATGAATAGAAATAACTTAACACTTAAACTATATTCGTTGACATTGCGATTGCAATGTGAGTCAAAAGCAGTAATTGGATTCTTGCTTGAAAATGTACATAATGAAACGTTTTCCAAAAATTAACAAATTTACAATGTATTGTGTAATACTATATATTTTTACCAGGTATAAGTAATTAACGGGTTCACAGTTTTGTTTTAGGCCTATGTTTCAACCGCATTTCCTGTTTACCACGGCGTCGACGTCATTACATTGCCACCAACCAATGAGAAGCATAGTGGGCGGGGCTGCACGTGCAGCCCCGCCCCAGGTGCAGCCCCGCCTCGATCTGCAGGCTGCAGCCGGGTGTACTTGGCAAGATTTGGGCATGATAGCCTGGACCGACCCCCTAAAGCGTCATATCAGTCTGTTTAGAAGCTCATTGGCTATCAGAAACGACAGTCATTTGCAGACTATAATGCAATTGGTTCGATCTACTGTCCATCAAACGAGAGCCGCGTCATTTCCAATGCTGGACGCTCATTAGCTTTCGCGGTATGCTGACCCCTGTAAGATGCAGCTATTGGTTCAAATGAGGTGTCAGTCAAAAGGTCAGATCTCAGCGGCCATTTTGACATCAAATAATTCGCTTTGTTTGAATGAGAATAGACGGAAAACACAGAAGAGTGGATAGCTCCGTCGGCTAATGTGAAATGATACTACTACATTCCGTGGATGTTTATCAACATATACATGTGTTATGGACTAAATATTGATCTGAATTGGATCTCTGGACCCTTTGCAGTGTAACAACACCGTTTTTGTTGGAATTTTATGGATCAGGAGGCTTCATATGCGAGTTATTTCATGTTTGTTATTGTTTATTTGGTTGTTGGTGGTCTGACAAAGACACTGACTGTACCTGCTGTGTTGATTGTATATACAGAGATATATGACATGTTCAGATTTTTGTTGTTGTTGTTTTTGTGTCTGACGAACTTTACCCCCTGCGGTCGCAGTGTACCGCCGGCGGTACACTGGAACACCAACAGTTTAATATGATTGTACTAAATTACTTCTATATGTGCTACTATGTATTAATATATTATACACTGAGGTGAAGTGTACTAGAATTTGCTGATTTAAAAATGCTATCAAAATTACTTCTATAACTATGCATTAATATATTATACACTGAGGTGAAGTGTACTAGAATTTGCTGATTTACAAATGCTATCTATATACAGGATTTTTATAGTTAAAACTACCCATGTTGATATGGTTATACCATGTACTGAATAGTTACAAATTTAATAGTTACAATTTTATTTACTCTAGTAATGGAAGATGGCTTCCAAACACAAAAAGCACAGGGCCATGGGCGACGAGGAGTGGATGTCGCGCCTGCGAAAGTTTGCTGCTGTAGGGGTCTGGCCTTCTGAGGCAGGAAACAGGCCGGCACCCCGCCAGAGAAAGTGGCATGACATGTATCTGAAGGTAAATTTAGATAAAGTGATGTGTGTACAATCATACAACATAAAGCTATGTCATATTGAAAGGGGTCACATTTTTATGATTCACTGTCAAACAATATTACAGATTGTAAAATGTCCAGTGCAGTTGAGGGGACAAATGTCTTTGTTTGGAGGGACACAGACATGTAGTTGTGGATTCCATACAACAAAGGTATCAAAAATCTTTTCCTAAAATTATGAAGTGTTGGTGTAGTCTCTATTATTAAATAAAATCTTTTCTCTTAATCTGCAGACTTCCATGTCAGTATCCTCTTCAATGGCACCAGGTCCCTCATCTGCATCACTTGTTGCATCATCTGCCGCAACACCTGGACGACTCACCCCGCAAGCCAATTTTGACTATAGCATCAGTACGTAATGAGGATTTACTGATACTGATATTTAATTTTTTACATATTCAAATATATGCATTTTAATTTACAAGGCTCCTCTTAAGATGACTTTTTAAAAAAACATTTTTTCAGTTTATCAAGCCGCGGTTCGGTGGGTCTCAGGGTGCCGCTTTAACGCCAAACTTAAATTTGGGCAGGAAGCCTGCAACCAAGGTAATGTAAAGAGAATGACAGTTTGAATTTGATTTTACAATCATATAATCAGTCATATAATACAATAGTGTATGATGCACTCTTATTCTTGTTATGCCTGGGTATTCTTGTTAGCCTACTGTTATTTTCATTCCATAAAGATATGTTGAAATTATGTTGTCATTACTGTATTTCCTAACAAGGGCAGATTAATATTATATATTATGTTGTAAACTGTGGTCATATTCTCTCAGCCCATCAGTTGCACTTCCGAATCTTCTGCCATGTCCAGCACTGTCACAAGTGCCATGACAAGGAGGACACCATCGCCTGCTCGCAGTCCCAGGAAGTACATTCAGACTGTCTCGCCTCTGTCTCTTCCTCCCTCTCCTGTGGCCACAACCACCTCCTCGATACCATCTGTAGCTGCTAGAGCTGTGAGAAACTCTTAAATTAAGTGGTTTTCTTCACAATGATACTTAACTTCAAATAAGCATATTTTATGTGTGACTTGCAATCATGTATATATATATATTTTTGCCTTTTTTTATTTATAAAGGTAATGTTAGCTGCTGCCGCCTCCTCCTCTGGTACCTCCTCTGCTCCTCTTGCCCCTGTAACCTCTGCATCTGCCACTGCCACCTCTTTTTTTTGTCACCTCTGCTTCTCCATCTGTGGTTGGTCGCTCAGCTCACCCCACTGCTGACATGGAGACTGCTCCTGGTTCAGAGCCTGGCTGGCTGCCTGCAAAGCTGATGGGGACCATACCACCTCAGGATCAGAAGTGGATTTCATCTGCTCTGTGGAAGAACAAGCGGCTGCGCACTGACCTGAAGCTGTGGTATGATCCACCGGAGCCAGCGCTCATTTATCATCAGGCCCCCGCTCCAGAGCGTTTTTTTACACATCGGCTTCTCTTGTGGATGCCATACCACCTTTGGCGGGTCAGGCTGTCCTGTCCTGTGTGTGGAAAACAGCTCACAGGTTATGGAGCCCACAAGAGAGCCCGCCATGTTTTGGATGTGGATAGGTACTACCTGATGATCACAGAGACTCTCTGGTGCAGTTCAGCTGGTTGTAAAACGAGTTACATTTCCACCAGCAAGACCATCTTGGACCAGCTGGATTTTGCACACAGAATGGAGTTCCGACTGATCCTGACACGAAGGTGAGTATACTGAAATTATTTAGCCTGTGTCACAAATGTTTGTCATTCAAACACACTATAAATGAGCTTGTTTTAATGTTTGCCATTTTTTTTGGTCTCTTTTTCACTTTGTTTCTTAATACAGATATGCCTGTGACATACGGGTGATCCGTTTTCTGAGGGAGAGGACCCTGGGTAATAGCCCCAGTCGGTTGGTCAGGCAGCTGAGGGAAAATCACAGCGAGGAGTGGCTTAAGCGTGTTTGTCGCTACCTTGGTGCATGCTCAGACTTCGCTGTTCAGCCAAGCCTGCACCCTATCAAGTTCCAGGACCCTCCTAAGCCAGTGGCTGTTCCTTCCCACCGGTGGATGCTGGCTGTTTATGGCCGAGACATCTTAAGCAGAATGGATCAAATAAAAGCCAGCATAACATCCACCTTTGGCAATATATTAAAAATGGATTCCACAAAAAAGGTAAATATTTTTAACTCTTACCACTGTAAAATCCTACCTCACAAACAAAAGTCTAAAATACAACATGAGCAGAGAAGACATACAAAATGAAATTAATGCTTTGTATATATATATATATATATATATATAAAAAACAGTATTATTTCAGTATTTTACATGTAAAGGAAACAGTTTATTTGGGCTTTAGGCATTCACTGTCTTTTCTGTGTGATCACAGATCACCAAGAAGCTATCAGGCTTTGCCAAGGGGACCGCCTTGTGGCTTACATCTGTGAGCAATGAGGTGGGCCAAATCCTCATCAGTGTCCTGACTGCTCAGGAGGGTCCTGCACTTGACACCATGGCTGCCGATCTCATCCGCAGGTACAGCAATGCTGGTGTGGCTCCTCCTCAGCTTCTCTATGTTGACTGTGAATGTTGTCGAGAGGGCACAGGACAGACAAAACTAAAACAAAGATTTGGTGGGTGGCCAGACCTGGTTGTAAAGCTTGACATATACCACTTCATGCGGCGACTGACATCTGGGTGTACAAAGGATGCACATCCTCTTTACCCCATCTTTATGTCCAGACTGTCAAGCTGCATTTTTGAGTGGGACAGTGGAGACGTTGCCTTGCTTCGTCAAGCTAAGAGGGAACAGTTGAAACGAGAAGGTGTTCCTGGGATCACTGAAAAACTAGTGGACCAGCAGATATCCAAGGAGGAACTGGCGTTGCACTGCAGGAGGCGGACAAGAGGGGAGCAGCAGATGATCATAATGATTGAACAGCTTCTTAATGAGCTCATGGGGGTAAAGGGCAGAGACTATCTTGGTGTCCCTCTCTTGGACCATGAGAGAATGCAGAACATATGGCAAACCCAGATGAAGCATGTGAAATGCATTCAGGATGAACCAGGTGTCCTCCTGTACACTGTAACTGGCACCACTACCAAGGAGGGCATTGTCTTACCAAACTACAGATGTGCAAGAGGGTCCACATCTCTTGAATCATTTCACTTGCATCTGAACAGGTTCATTCCAGGTCAGTATGAATCACTTTTTATTTATCAGCAAGATTACATATTTGCAGTTAAACATTTTATTATTATTATTATCATCATTATTATTAGTAGTAGTAGTATTGTTATAGTTATAATAATTATTATTATTATTATTATTATCCTGGAAACGCTGACACAGTCTGTCAAAGAACCAAACACAACAAGTTAACCTAACAAAATTGCTCACAATTGTACTATCTTAAGGAACCAGTGTCAACAGCCTGAATTTCCAGCTGTACCTCCTGGAGGGCCTTTACAGATGGAACCAGGACCGTGAAGCTGCATCTCTGGCAGTCGGGGATCCATCGCTGCTCAGCTACTCAGGCGACCTTGTTCACTGTGTCAACAACTACAGTGTCAAGGTGCTTGGAAGGAAGCTTGTCCCCTCTTTTCAGCCACCTTCTGTTTATACTGGTTAGTTTCAGCTTTCCATCAGGAGGCTATTTTCTATATCCATAAAATAGAATTATCTTTTTATGAATTTTCTGAAAAGTAAATTTTCCTCTATTCTATTTTCTTGTCTGTTCCAGGGGAGCTAATAGGTATAGATTACCTGTACCGCCAGACAGGGAGGGCCTTGCAGGATGTCCAGCCTGACTCAGAGGAGACTGAGCAGATGCTGGAAGATGTTGGCACTGAGGAAGAGTTGGAAGATGAGGGCTTTGATGATTCTGGTTTGGACCCAACTGTTGAGCTACTGGACCCATCCCCTGGTCCATCACCTGCCACCACCAGCACAGCCGTCATTCCAACTCCCACCTCTCTCCAGACCACTGCACAACCTTCAGGGCCTGCATCTGCTATCACTACAGCTGCACTGGTTATTATGCTTGTCACATTTTTTTTATCATACTGTGTCAGTGGACTTTCCGGTTGCTCCGGATAATTTAGACTTTCATTGTACTATAATAATAATTATTATTATTGTGTAATAATAATAATAATCATAATCTTCATTGTATAATAATAATTAGACACATTTTCCAATCACCAAAAAAAATGCAATGCAATCATGAAATAGACAGAGATGAAAGACAATGAACAAAAATCTGAAGAATACATAAATTAATAAAAGCATACTGCAAAAGATAAGCTCTAATTGAAATCCATTTAATAAAAATGTGTTTTTATAAAAGTATTACATTTTCCAGATTGGGCATGCTTGTCCCTGCTCTGCTGCTAGTCCCTCTTCACTGCCATCACCCGTCACCCCTGCAGCACCACAACAACTGGCAAGTCTTTTGTGACATGTTGTATCAGTGGTGTTATTGTCTTGCTTGTAATTGTATTATTTTGATGTTTATTTCATTAGTATTATTATTTGTTATTATTACATTTAACAGGCTGCAAATGAGCACACCGCTGCACCCTCTGACCCAACAGCTGTCCCCACCAGCCTAGCCTCTGCTCCTCCTTACTGTTCCATCGTCCCAGCCTCTCTTGCCACTACTCCAGCTACAAGTCCCTCTGGGCCACCTGCCATGACTCCAGCAGCACCACAGCAACAGCTGGTATGTCTTTTGTGACATGTAAACAGTGTGAAAGATGTGCTAATTTTCTGCCTGTGATATTGTTTTTATTTTATTTTTATATATTCCTATATTTACCAGGCTGTGGATGAGCGCAACATCCAAGGGATGGACAGAGTGGACAGCCTGGCAGAGTACTTGGTGGGACTGAGGAATGGAACTGGACAAACACTTAACTCCCAGCAGGCCAGTACCATCATAGCTCTGTGGCAGAACCTTCTACCATATGACCAGCAGCGTGTGGCGTACTCTGCACGGCACCAGTCACGTCTGACAACAGGACGCTTCAGGTGCTCTAAAAAGAAACCTGAATTTACGCCAGCTGTTGAGAGCATGACACGTTGCATGCTAGGATCGATAGGATCCCCTGCCCAGTGGCCAGATTGCTGTCGTCTGGTAGAGTGCATTTTTGTAAAACTCTGTGACATCCATAAAAGTCCAAAAAACAGGGTAAATATGCACCGACTAGATGGACTCTAATTCTCAGAGACTACAGCAAGATCAGACAGCTGATCCTGGGTAATGGTGCAGTCATGCAGAGCTCTACTCTGCAGTTGTTTGATGTTAATCAAACAACTCTCATTCAGTGGCACAACAAGCGACTGAAGAGGCAGGAATGTAATATTCTGCTGCAAGGGGTCAACTTGCCTGCTTCTATTCCTGTTGCTCCGGTACCTCTCCCACCAGTACAGGTACGCCCCACTGCTGCATCACCACGTCCTGGCCCTCAACATCAGTACCACTTGCCTCAAAGTACAACAGGACAAGCAGTGGACAAGAGGAAGTCTGCAGCTCCGGCCCAACACACCCATTCTCTGCAGTCTGCCTGCCCAAGGTTGCCAGCTCAGAGGCAATTGTTCCCTCAGCAGACATCTCCACCTACCCCTGCCCCTTTGCCTACTGTCTCCAGCCCCAGCCCTGCCAGTGGCCCACCTGTGTATGTGTTTTTGACCCCACAAGTCAATGCATACAAACGGATTGCTCCTGCTGGCCCCCTCTCCTCTCCACCACCTGCCCGGAGGTCTTACAATCGGAAAGTTGACAAAAATAAATGCAGTCAGTGCCAACAGCCCCGCAACAAAGAAAGTGGCCACAGCCAGTATTATGAGTACATATACTGTCCCCAAAATGCTGGTATTCCAATTGACCAGTGGATGGAGGAGATGCGGAGGAAGAGGGCAGATAAGAAATAGATTAGTTTGTCTTTGTCTCACACTGTGTAGATGTGTAGTGGAAATACTTCAGTAATGTTCTATTAGTTTGTTGATGTAACTGTTCAATATTCATCCCATATAACAGGTCTGGTATTAAAAACAAAAAGCAACAACAGAAATTACACACTGTATATTACTGTTTTTGTGTGTGTGTGTGTGTGTGTGTGAGCTTTGCAAGGTGTGTTGATTTTGTTATTTGTATATATTTTTTCCAGCTGACCAGAATCTTCTACCTTTATTACTTTGTGTATTTTGTTTATTTATTTATTTTAAATTTGTATTTTATATATAATTCTACAATTTATTTGTATCTATGATATGCTTACTGTGTGTTTGAGAGAGAAAGAAAGAGATAATTAAGATTTTGTAATAAATTTGTAATCTATTTAAACAGCAAGGCCTTTATCTTTATTTATTGCCAACAGTCACTCAGAGAAAACGATTACAAACTTTCAATTCTAATTCCTTTAATTTTTAAATTAGATTTGGGTATTGGGTATTTTTTCTCAAGCAATGTAAAACACATACATGCATACATATGTACATACATACAAACAATACATATGAATATAGTAATAACTTTTTATACATTTTAGTCAAAACAAAACATACATGTGTAGGTGTCCGCTAGTGCAACTAATTGATAGAAATGTTTATTGCATTGCTATGTAAATTAAGTTAATTATTATCTATATCGTTGTTACATAAATGTTCACTTAAGTAACATATATTTGACTGTATGACATTCATAATAAGCCATTGTCCTATTTGTATCAGTTAATAAGTGATTCATTAAATGATTCGTTATATTTCAGTTAGAATATTTGAGTTAGTTAGTTTTCAGTTAAAGATGCCTGGTCCAGTCGGGGATCGAACCGCCAACCTTTGGATCCACAGCGCCCCATGCAAAGTTATCTATGGACATATTTCTCTAATAATGTAATATATGTGTCATGTAGCTTCTGACGGGCAGCAGAGTCAATATTAACTCTCATTTCACTTCATTTTTTCTCAATTTCTCAATTTTTCTCTCCTTTTCCTCCTTTTTCCTACTTCCCCCTTCTTCTTCTTCCCCCCTCTCCTATACAGACTATTGTTCCCCAGCTTTAGCTCAGCGGAGGACTGTAGGAGGATCGTTGGCAATCCTTAGGTCGCTGGTTCGATTCCGGCTGCTCGAAGGAATATGTTTTTCACGCACCCACTAGTTTTTTTGGGCCCGGATTCTCAAAGAACAAACAGAGCTTGAGTTCACGGTCCGCCGTCGGATGGCAAAATAACATTCCCTGACCGGGAATCGAACCCTGGCCGTGGCAGTGAGAGCGCCAAATCCTAACCACTAGACCATCAGGGAAGGGCTGTTTGCTTGCTGGCATCTTAATAACATGAGAATAAGCAAATAACAATAAAGGCCTCTGTCACATCCAAAACGGACATGACTGGTGCAAGCACAAGACCCAGCAACCGGTGGGCCAGTGGCGCAATGGATAACGTGTCTGACTACGGATCAGAAGATTCTAGGTTCGACTCCTGGCTGACTCGCTCTGCTGTTTTTTAGCGTAGCCGTCACTCCACAGCAGATCGAAGGCAAAATGGCGTTCCAGTCTGTGTTTGTTGTTATTGTTGTTCCTAACTAACAAATAATCAGCAACTCATCCAATTCAAACTGCGTCTCAGTTTCATTGTTAATTTCACAATTTGTCATTTTTGTACATTGACAGACGGACGATAGGCTGTTTTTCTTCAAGATAACGGTTACCAAGCAAAACAGTATTTTCACCTGAACGCGACTTTAATGACCAGCTCATTGTATCTGTTCAGCGATCACAGGATCCCTTTGGGTGATTCTCGTCTTGCTAAATTATTCTCACATTGATAAAGTCAGTCATCAAAGGCCATAGGCCGCTAAACAACCCTGGCCTCACACCGGCCACGCACATGGAAACTGACCCAGAAGCCCATTCCCCATTCTTGGCTGTTCCCATATGGTCTAGCGGTCAAGATTCTTGGTTTTCACCCAGGCGGCCTGGGTTTGACTCCCGGTATGGGAAGGTAGGCTCCTCTTTCCTTCCATCCTAGAACGGCTAGCGTATCTTACTGCGGCAGAAGCTTTTTTTGGACAGCAGTTGAGCTACAGCAGGGGTGCCCAACCCTGTTCCTGGAGATCTACCTTCCTGCAGAGTTCAGCTCCAACCCTGATCAAACACAACTGAACCAACTAATTAGGATCTGAAGGAGATCTTGATAATTAAAGACAGGTGTGTTTGATCAGGGTGGAACCTGAACTCTGCAGGAAGGTAGATTTCCAGGAACAGGGTTGGGCACCCCTGAGCTACAGAAACCTGATAGGCTGAGGTTCTGCCCTAGAGCTTCACTGTATCTGTTTAGCGATCACAGGATCCCTTTGGGTGATTCTTGTATTGCTTTGTCCCTTCGATAACTCAGATGGTAGAGCGGAGGACTGTAGGAGGATCGTTGGCAATCCTTAGGTCGCTGGCTCGAAGGAATATGTTTTTCACGCACCCACTAGTTTTTTTGGGCCCGGCTTCTCAAAGAACAAACAGAGCTTGAGTTCACGGTCCGCCGTCGGATGGCAAAATAACATTCCCTGACCGGGAATCTAACCCGGGCCGTGGCGGTGAGAGCGCCAAATCCTAACCACTAGACCACCAGGGAAGGGCTGTTTGCTTGCTGGGCTGTTTGCTTGCTGGCCTCTTAATAACATGAGAACAAGCAAATAACAATAAAGGCCTCTGTCACATCCAAAACGGACATGACTGGTGCAAGCACAAGACCCAGCAACCGGTGGTCCAGTGGTGCAATGGATAACGTGTCTGACTACGGATCAGAAGATTCTAGGTTCGACTCCTGGCTGACTCGCTCTGCTGTTTTTTAGCGTAGCCGTCACTCCACAGCAGACCGAAGGCAAAATGGCGTTCCAGTCTGTGTTTGTTGTTATTGTTGTTCCGAACTAACAAATAATCAGCAACTCATCCAATTCAAACTGCGTCTCAGTTTCATTGTTAATTTCACAATTTGTCATTTTTGTACCTTGACAGACGGACGATAGGCTGTTTTTCTTCAAGATAACGGTTACCAAGCAAAACAGTATTTTCACCTGAACGCGACTTTAATGACCAGCTCATTGTATCTGTTCAGCGATCACAGGATCCCTTTGGGTGATTCTCGTCTTGCTAAATTATTCTCACATTGATAAAGTCAGTCATCAAAGGCCATAGGCCGCTAAATAACCCTGGCCTCACACCGGCCACGCACATGGAAACTGACCCAGAAGCCCATTCCCCATTCTTGGCTGTTCCCATATGGTCTAGCGGTCAAGATTCTTGGTTTTCACCCAGGCGGCCTGGGTTTGACTCCCGGTATGGGAAGGTAGGCTCCTCTTTCCTTCCATCCTAGAACGGCTAGCGTATCTTACTGCGGCAGAAGCTTTTTTTGGACAGCAGTTGAGCTACAGCAGGGGTGCCCAACCCTGTTCCTGGAGATCTACCTTCCTGCAGAGTTCAGCTCCAACCCTGATCAAACACAACTGAACCAACTAATTAGGATCTGAAGGAGATCTTGATAATTAAAGACAGGTGTGTTTGATCAGGGTTGAAACTGAACTCTGCAGGAAGGTAGATTTCCAGGAACAGGGTTGGGCACCCCTGAGCTACAGAAACCTGATAGGCTGAGGTTCTGCCCTAGAGCTTCACTGTATCTGTTTAGCGATCACAGGATCCCTTTGGGTGATTCTTGTATTGCTTTGTCCCTTCGATAACTCAGATGGTAGAGCGGAGGACTGTAGGAGGATCGTTGGCAATCCTTAGGTCGCTGGCTCGAAGGAATATGTTTTTCACGCACCCACTAGTTTTTTTGGGCCCGGCTTCTCAAAGAACAAACAGAGCTTGAGTTCACGGTCCGCCGTCGGATGGCAAAATAACATTCCCTGACCGGGAATCTAACCCGGGCCGTGGCGGTGAGAGCGCCAAATCCTAACCACTAGACCACCAGGGAAGGGCTGTTTGCTTGCTGGGCTGTTTGCTTGCTGGCCTCTTAATAACATGAGAACAAGCAAATAACAATAAAGGCCTCTGTCACATCCAAAACGGACATGACTGGTGCAAGCACAAGACCCAGCAACCGGTGGTCCAGTGGTGCAATGGATAACGTGTCTGACTACGGATCAGAAGATTCTAGGTTCGACTCCTGGCTGACTCGCTCTGCTGTTTTTTAGCGTAGCCGTCACTCCACAGCAGACCGAAGGCAAAATGGCGTTCCAGTCTGTGTTTGTTGTTATTGTTGTTCCGAACTAACAAATAATCAGCAACTCATCCAATTCAAACTGCGTCTCAGTTTCATTGTTAATTTCACAATTTGTCATTTTTGTACCTTGACAGACGGACGATAGGCTGTTTTTCTTCAAGATAACGGTTACCAAGCAAAACAGTATTTTCACCTGAACGCGACTTTAATGACCAGCTCATTGTATCTGTTCAGCGATCACAGGATCCCTTTGGGTGATTCTCGTCTTGCTAAATTATTCTCACATTGATAAAGTCAGTCATCAAAGGCCATAGGCCGCTAAATAACCCTGGCCTCACACCGGCCACGCACATGGAAAGTGACCCAGAAATCCATGCTCCATTCTCGGCAGTTCCCATATGGTCTAGCGGTCAGGATTCTTGGTTTTCACCCAGGCAGCCCGTGTTCGACTCCCGGTATGGAAAGGCAGGCTCCTCTTTCCTTCCATCCTAGAACGGCTAGCGTGTCTTACTGCGGCAGAAGCTTTTTTTGGACAGCATTTGAGCTACAGCAGGGGTGCCCGACCCTGTTCCTGGAGATCTACCTTCCTGCAGAGTTCAGCTCCAACCCTGATCAAACACAACTGAACCAACTAATTAGGATCTGAAGGAGAACTTGATAATTAAAGACAGGTGTGTTTGATCAGGGTTGAAACTGAACTCTGCAGGAAGGTAGATCTCAAGGAACAGGGTTGGGCACCCCTGAGCTACAGAAACCTGATAGGCTGAGGTTCTGCCCTAGAGCTTCACTGTATCTGTTTAGCGATCACAGGATCCCTTTGGGTGATTCCTGTATTGCTTTGTCCCTTCGATAGCTCAGATGGTAGAGCGGAGGACTGTAGGAGGATCGTTGGCAATCCTTAGGTCGCTGGTTCGATTCCGGCTCGAAGGAATATGTTTTTCACGCACCCACTAGTTTTTTTGGGACCGGCTTCTCAAAGAACAAACAGAGCTTGAGTTCACGGTCCGCCGTCGGATGGCAAAATAACATTCCCTGACCGGGAATCTAACCCTGGCCGTGGCGGTGAGAGCGCCAAATCCTAACCACTAGACCACCAGGGAAGGGCTGTTTGCTTGCTGGCCTCTTAATAACATGAGAACAAGCAAATAACAATAAAGGCCTCTGTCACATCCAAAACGGACATGACTGGTGCAAGCACAAGACCCAACAACCGGTGGTCCAGTGGTACAATGGATAACGTGTCTGACTACGGATCAGAAGATTCTAGGTTCGACTCCTGGCTGACTCGCTCTGCTGTTTTTTAGCGTAGCCGTCACTCCACAGCAGACCGAAGGCAAAATGGCGTTCCAGTCTGTGTTTGTTGTTATTGTTGTTCCGAACTAACAAATAATCAGCAACTCATCCAATTCAAACTGTGTCTCAGTTTCATTGTTAATTTCACAATTTGTAATTTTTGTACCTTGACAGACGGACGATAGGCTGTTTTTCTTCAAGATAACGGTTACCAAGCAAAACAGTATTTTCACCTGAACGCGACTTTAATGACCAGCTCATTGTATCTGTTCAGCGATCACAGGATCCCTTTGGGTGATTCTCGTCTTGCTAAATTATTCTCACATTGATAAAGTCAGTCATCAAAGGCCATAGGTCGCTAAACAACCCTGGCCTCACACTGGCCACGCACATGGAAACTGACCCAGAAGCCCATTCCCCATTCTTGGCTGTTCCCATATGGTCTAGCGGTCAAGATTCTTGGTTTTCACCCAGGCGGCCCGGGTTTGACTCCCGGTATGGGAAGGTAGGCTCCTCTTTCCTTCCATCCTAGAACGGCTAGCGTATCTTACTGCGGCAGAAGCTTTTTTTGGACAGCAGTTGAGCTACAGCAGGGGTGCCCAACCCTGTTCCTGGAGATCTACCTTCCTGCAGAGTTCAGCTCCAACCCTGATCAAACACAACTGAACCAACTAATTAGGATCTGAAGGAGATCTTGATAATTAAAGACAGGTGTGTTTGATCAGGGTTGAAACTGAACTCTGCAGGAAGGTAGATCTCCAGGAACAGGGTTGGGCACCCCTGAGCTACAGAAACCTGATAGGCTGAGGTTCTGCCCTAGAGCTTCACTGTATCTGTTTAGCGATCACAGGATCCCTTTGGGTGATTCTTGTATTGCTTTGTCCCTTCGATAACTCAGATGGTAGAGCGGAGGACTGTAGGAGGATCGTTGGCAATCCTTAGGTCGCTGGTTCGATTCCGGCTCGAAGGAATATGTTTTTCACGCACCCACTAGTTTTTTTGGGCCCGGCTTCTCAAAGAACAAACAGAGCTTGAGTTCACGGTCCGCCGTCGGATGGCAAAATAACATTCCCTGACCGGGAATCTAACCCGGGCCGTGGCGGTGAGAGCGCCAAATCCTAACCACTAGACCACCAGGGAAGGGCTGTTTGCTTGCTGGGCTGTTTGCTTGCTGGCCTCTTAATAACATGAGAACAAGCAAATAACAATAAAGGCCTCTGTCACATCCAAAACGGACATGACTGGTGCAAGCACAAGACCCAGCAACTGGTGGTCCAGTGGTGCAATGGATAACGTGTCTGACTACGGATCAGAAGATTCTAGGTTCGACTCCTGGCTGACTCGCTCTGCTGTTTTTTAGCGTAGCCGTCACTCCACAGCAGACCGAAGGCAAAATGGCGTTCCAGTCTGTGTTTGTTGTTATTGTTGTTCCGAACTAACAAATAATCAGCAACTCATCCAATTCAAACTGCGTCTCAGTTTCATTGTTAATTTCACAATTTGTCATTTTTGTACCTTGACAGACGGACGATAGGCTGTTTTTCTTCAAGATAACGGTTACCAAGCAAAACAGTATTTTCACCTGAACGCGACTTTAATGACCAGCTCATTGTATCTGTTCAGCGATCACAGGATCCCTTTGGGTGATTCTCGTCTTGCTAAATTATTCTCACATTGATAAAGTCAGTCATCAAAGGCCATAGGCCGCTAAACAACCCTGGCCTCACACCGGCCACGCACATGGAAAGTGACCCAGAAATCCATGCTCCATTCTCGGCAGTTCCCATATGGTCTAGCGGTCAGGATTCTTGATTTTCACCCAGGCAGCCCGTGTTCGACTCCCGGTATGGGAAGGCAGGCTCCTCTTTCCTTCCATCCTAGAACGGCTAGCGTGTCTTACTGCGGCAGAAGCTTTTTTTGGACAGCATTTGAGCTACAGCAGGGGTGCCCGACCCTGTTCCTGGAGATCTACCTTCCTGCAGAGTTCAGCTCCAACCCTGATCAAACACAACTGAACCAACTAATTAGGATCTGAAGGAGAACTTGATAATTAAAGACAGGTGTGTTTGATCAGGGTTGAAACTGAACTCTGCAGGAAGGTAGATCTCAAGGAACAGGGTTGGGCACCCCTGAGCTACAGAAACCTGATAGGCTGAGGTTCTGCCCTAGAGCTTCACTGTATCTGTTTAGCGATCACAGGATCCCTTTGGGTGATTCTTGTATTGCTTTGTCCCTTCGATAACTCAGATGGTAGAGCGGAGGACTGTAGGAGGATCGTTGGCAATCCTTAGGTCGCTGGCTCGAAGGAATATGTTTTTCACGCACCCACTAGTTTTTTTGGGCCCGGCTTCTCAAAGAACAAACAGAGCTTGAGTTCACGGTCCGCCGTCGGATGGCAAAATAACATTCCCTGACCGGGAATCTAACCCGGGCCGTGGCGGTGAGAGCGCCAAATCCTAACCACTAGACCACCAGGGAAGGGCTGTTTGCTTGCTGGGCTGTTTGCTTGCTGGGCTGTTTGCTTGCTGGCCTCTTAATAACATGAGAACAAGCAAATAACAATAAAGGCCTCTGTCACATCCAAAACGGACATGACTGGTGCAAGCACAAGACCCAGCAACCGGTGGTCCAGTGGTGCAATGGATAACGTGTCTGACTACGGATCAGAAGATTCTAGGTTCGACTCCTGGCTGACTCGCTCTGCTGTTTTTTAGCGTAGCCGTCACTCCACAGCAGACCGAAGGCAAAATGGCGTTCCAGTCTGTGTTTGTTGTTATTGTTGTTCCGAACTAACAAATAATCAGCAACTCATCCAATTCAAACTGCGTCTCAGTTTCATTGTTAATTTCACAATTTGTCATTTTTGTACCTTGACAGACGGACGATAGGCTGTTTTTCTTCAAGATAACGGTTACCAAGCAAAACAGTATTTTCACCTGAACGCGACTTTAATGACCAGCTCATTGTATCTGTTCAGCGATCACAGGATCCCTTTGGGTGATTCTCGTCTTGCTAAATTATTCTCACATTGATAAAGTCAGTCATCAAAGGCCATAGGCCGCTAAACAACCCTGGCCTCACACCGGCCACGCACATGGAAAGTGACCCAGAAATCCATGCTCCATTCTCAGCAGTTCCCATATGGTCTAGCGGTCAGGATTCTTGGTTTTCACCCAGGCAGCCCATGTTCGACTCCCGGTATGGGAAGGCAGGCTCCTCTTTCCTTCCATCCTAGAACGGCTAGCGTGTCTTACTGCGGCAGAAGCTTTTTTTGGACAGCATTTGAGCTACAGCAGGGGTGCCCGACCCTGTTCCTGGAGATCTACCTTCCTGCAGAGTTCAGCTCCAACCCTGATCAAACACAACTGAACCAACTAATTAAGATCTGAAGGAGAACTTGATAATTAAAGACAGGTGTGTTTGATCAGGGTTGAAACTGAACTCTGCAGGAAGGTAGATCTCAAGGAACAGGGTTGGGCACCCCTGAGCTACAGAAACCTGATAGGCTGAGGTTCTGCCCTAGAGCTTCACTGTATCTGTTTAGCGATCACAGGATCCCTTTGGGTGATTCCTGTATTGCTTTGTCCCTTCGATAGCTCAGATGGTAGAGCGGAGGACTGTAGGAGGATCGTTGGCAATCCTTAGGTCGCTGGTTCGATTCCGGCTCGAAGGAATATGTTTTTCACGCACCCACTAGTTTTTTTGGGACCGGCTTCTCAAAGAACAAACAGAGCTTGAGTTCACGGTCCGCCGTCGGATGGCAAAATAACATTCCCTGACCGGGAATCTAACCCTGGCCGTGGCGGTGAGAGCGCCAAATCCTAACCACTAGACCACCAGGGAAGGGCTGTTTGCTTGCTGGCCTCTTAATAACATGAGAACAAGCAAATAACAATAAAGGCCTCTGTCACATCCAAAACGGACATGACTGGTGCAAGCACAAGACCCAGCAACCGGTGGTCCAGTGGTGCAATGGATGACGTGTCTGACTACGGATCAGAAGATTCTAGGTTCGACTCCTGGCTGACTCGCTCTGCTGTTTTTTAGCGTAGCCGTCACTCCACAGCAGACCGAAGGCAAAATGGCGTTCCAGTCTGTGTTTGTTGTTATTGTTGTTCCGAACTAACAAATAATCAGCAACTCATCCAATTCAAACTGATTCTCAGTTTCATTGTTAATTTCACAATTTGTCATTTTTGTACCTTGACAGACGGACGATAGGCTGTTTTTCTTCAAGATAACGGTTACCAAGCAAAACAGTATTTTCACCTGAACGCGACTTTAATGACCAGCTCATTGTATCTGTTCAGCGATCACAGGATCCCTTTGGGTGATTCTCGTCTTGCTAAATTATTCTCACATTGATAAAGTCAGTCATCAAAGGCCATAGGCCGCTAAACAACCCTGGCCTCACACCGGCCACGCACATGGAAAGTGACCCAGAAATCCATGCTCCATTCTCGGCAGTTCCCATATGGTCTAGCGGTCAGGATTCTTGGTTTTCACCCAGGCAGCCCGTGTTCGACTCCCGGTATGGGAAGGCAGGCTCCTCTTTCCTTCCATCCTAGAACGGCTAGCGTGTCTTACTGCGGCAGAAGCTTTTTTTGGACAGCATTTGAGCTACAGCAGGGGTGCCCGACCCTGTTCCTGGAGATCTACCTTCCTGCAGAGTTCAGCTCCAACCCTGATCAAACACAACTGAACCAACTAATTAGGATCTGAAGGAGAACTTGATAATTAAAGACAGGTGTGTTTGATCAGGGTTGAAACTGAACTCTGCAGGAAGGTAGATCTCAAGGAACAGGGTTGGGCACCCCTGAGCTACAGAAACCTGATAGGCTGAGGTTCTGCCCTAGAGCTTCACTGTATCTGTTTAGCGATCACAGGATCCCTTTGGGTGATTCCTGTATTTCTTTGTCCCTTCGATAGCTCAGATGGTAGAGCGGAGGACTGTAGGAGGATCGTTGGCAATCCTTAGGTCGCTGGTTCGATTCCGGCTCGAAGGAATATGTTTTTCACGCACCCACTAGTTTTTTTGGGACCGGCTTCTCAAAGAACAAACAGAGCTTGAGTTCACGGTCCGCCGTCGGATGGCAAAATAACATTCCCTGACCGGGAATCTAACCCTGGCCGTGGCGGTGAGAGCGCCAAATCCTAACCACTAGACCACCAGGGAAGGGCTGTTTGCTTGCTGGCCTCTTAATAACATGAGAACAAGCAAATAACAATAAAGGCCTCTGTCACATCCAAAACGGACATGACTGGTGCAAGCACAAGACCCAGCAACCGGTGGTCCAGTGGTACAATGGATAACGTGTCTGACTACGGATCAGAAGATTCTAGGTTCGACTCCTGGCTGACTCGCTCTGCTGTTTTTTAGCGTAGCCGTCACTCCACAGCAGACCGAAGGCAAAATGGCGTTCCAGTCTGTGTTTGTTGTTATTGTTGTTCCGAACTAACAAATAATCAGCAACTCATCCAATTCAAACTGTGTCTCAGTTTCATTGTTAATTTCACAATTTGTAATTTTTGTACCTTGACAGACGGACGATAGGCTGTTTTTCTTCAAGATAACGGTTACCAAGCAAAACAGTATTTTCACCTGAACGCGACTTTAATGACCAGCTCATTGTATCTGTTCAGCGATCACAGGATCCCTTTGGGTGATTCTCGTCTTGCTAAATTATTCTCACATTGATAAAGTCAGTCATCAAAGGCCATAGGCCGCTAAACAACCCTGGCCTCACACCGGCCACGCACATGGAAAGTGACCCAGAAATCCATGCTCCATTCTCGGCAGATCCCATATGGTCTAGCGGTCAGGATTCTTGGTTTTCACCCAGGCAGCCCGTGTTCGACTCCCGGTATGGGAAGGCAGGCTCCTCTTTCCTTCCATCCTAGAACGGCTAGCGTGTCTTACTGCGGCAGAAGCTTTTTTTGGACAGCATTTGAGCTACAGCAGGGGTGCCCGACCCTGTTCCTGGAGATCTACCTTCCTGCAGAGTTCAGCTCCAACCCTGATCAAACACAACTGAACCAACTAATTAGGATCTGAAGGAGAACTTGATAATTAAAGACAGGTGTGTTTGATCAGGGTTGAAACTGAACTCTGCAGGAAGGTAGATCTCAAGGAACAGGGTTGGGCACCCCTGAGCTACAGAAACCTGATAGGCTGAGGTTCTGCCCTAGAGCTTCACTGTATCTGTTTAGCGATCACAGGATCCCTTTGGGTGATTCCTGTATTGCTTTGTCCCTTCGATAGCTCAGATGGTAGAGCGGAGGACTGTAGGGGGATCGTTGGCAATCCTTAGGTCGCTGGTTTGATTCTGGCTCGAAGGAATATGTTTTTCACGCACCCACTAGTTTTTTTGGGACCGGCTTCTCAAAGAACAAACAGAGCTTGAGTTCACGGTCCGCCGTCGGATGGCAAAATAACATTCCCTGACCGGGAATCTAACCCGGGCCGTGGCGGTGAGAGTGCCAAATCCTAACCACTAGACCACCAGGGAAGGGCTGTTTGCTTGCTGGCCTCTTAATAACATGAGAACAAGCAAATAACAATAAAGGCCTCTGTCACATCCAAAACGGACATGACTGGTGCAAGCACAAGACCCAGCAACCGGTGGTCCAGTGGTGCAATGGATAACGTGTCTGACTACGGATCAGAAGATTCTAGGTTCGACTCCTGGCTGACTCGCTCTGCTGTTTTTTAGCGTAGCCGTCACTCCACAGCAGACCGAAGGCAAAATGGCGTTCCAGTCTGTGTTTGTTGTTATTGTTGTTCCGAACTAACAAATAATCAGCAACTCATCCAATTCAAACTGCGTCTCAGTTTCATTGTTAATTTCACAATTTGTCATTTTTGTACCTTGACAGACGGACGATAGGCTGTTTTTCTTCAAGATAACGGTTACCAAGCAAAACAGTATTTTCACCTGAACGCGACTTTAATGACCAGCTCATTGTATCTGTTCAGCGATCACAGGATCCCTTTGGATGATTCTCGTCTTGCTAAATTATTCTCACATTGATAAAGTCAGTCATCAAAGGCCATAGGCCGCTAAACAACCCTGGCCTCACACCGGCCACGCACATGGAAAGTGACCCAGAAATCCATGCTCCATTCTCGGCAGTTCCCATATGGTCTAGCGGTCAGGATTCTTGGTTTTCACCCAGGCGGCCCGTGTTCGACTCCCGGTATGGGAAGGCAGGCTCCTCTTTCCTTCCATCCTAGAACGGCTAGTGTGTCTTACTGCGGCAGAAGCTTTTTTTGGACAGCATTTGAGCTACAGCAGGGGTGCCCGACCCTGTTCCTGGAGATCTACCTTCCTGCAGAGTTCAGCTCCAACCCTGATCAAACACAACTGAACCAACTAATTAGGATCTGAAGGAGAACTTGATAATTAAAGACAGGTGTGTTTGATCAGGGTTGAAACTGAACTCTGCAGGAAGGTAGATCTCAAGGAACAGGGTTGGGCACCCCTGAGCTACAGAAACCTGATAGGCTGAGGTTCTGCCCTAGAGCTTCACTGTATCTGTTTAGCGATCACAGGATCCCTTTGGGTGATTCCTGTATTGCTTTGTCCCTTCGATAGCTCAGATGGTAGAGCGGAGGACTGTAGGAGGATCTTTGGCAATCCTTAGGTCGCTGGTTCGATTCCGGCTCGAAGGAATATGTTTTTCACGCACCCACTAGTTTTTTTGGGACCGGCTTCTCAAAGAACAAACAGAGCTTGAGTTCACGGTCCGCCGTCGGATGGCAAAATAACATTCCCTGACCGGGAATCTAACCCGGGCCGTGGCGGTGAGAGCGCCAAATCCTAACCACTAGACCACCAGGGAAGGGCTGTTTGCTTGCTGGCCTCTTAATAACATGAGAACAAGCAAATAACAATAAAGGCCTCCGTCACATCCAAAACGGACATGACTGGTGCAAGCACAAGACCCAGCAACTGGTGGTCCAGTGGTACAATGGATAACGTGTCTGACTACGGATCAGAAGATTCTAGGTTCGACTCCTGGCTGACTCGCTCTGCTGTTTTTTAGCGTAGCCGTCACTCCACAGCAGACCGAAGGCAAAATGGCGTTCCAGTCTGTGTTTGTTGTTATTGTTGTTCCGAACTAACAAATAATCAGCAACTCATCCAATTCAAACTGTGTCTCAGTTTCATTGTTAATTTCACAATTTGTAATTTTTGTACCTTGACAGACGGACGATAGGCTGTTTTTCTTCAAGATAACGGTTACCAAGCAAAACAGTATTTTCACCTGAACGCGACTTTAATGACCAGCTCATTGTATCTGTTCAGCGATCACAGGATCCCTTTGGGTGATTCTCGTCTTGCTAAATTATTCTCACATTGATAAAGTCAGTCATCAAAGGCCATAGGCCGCTAAACAACCCTGGCCTCACACCGGCCACGCACATGGAAAGTGACCCAGAAGCCCATGCTCCATTCTCGGCAGTTCCCATATGGTCTAGCGGTCAGGACTCTTGGTTTTCACCCAGGCGGCCCGTGTTCGACTCCTGGTCTGGGAAGGCAGGCTCCTCTTTCCTTCCATCCTAGAACGGCTAGTGTGTCTTACTGCGGCAGGAGCTTTTTTTGGACAGCATTTGAGCTACAGCAGGGGTGCCCGACCCTGTTCCTGGAGATCTACCTTCCTGCAGAGTTCAGCTCCAACCCTGATCAAACACAACTGAACCAACTAATTAGGATCTGAAGGAGAACTTGATAATTAAAGACAGGTGTGTTTGATCAGGGTTGAAACTGAACTCTGCAGGAAGGTAGATCTCAAGGAACAGGGTTGGGCACCCCTGAGCTACAGAAACCTGATAGGCTGAGGTTCTGCCCTAGAGCTTCACTGTATCTGTTTAGCGATCACAGGATCCCTTTGGGTGTTTCTTGTCTTGCTTCGTCCCTTCGATAGCTCAGATGGTAGAGCGGAGGACTGTAGGAGGATTGTTGGCAATCCTTAGGTTGCTGGTTTGATGCCGGCTCGAAGGAATATGTTTTTCAAGCACCCACTAGTTTTTTTGGGCCCGGCTTCTCAAAGAACAAACAGAGCTTGAGTTCACGGTCCGCCGTCGGATGGCAAAATAACATTCCCTGACCGGGAATCTAACCCGGGCCGTGGCGGTGAGAGCGCCAAATCCTAACCACTAGACCACCAGGGAAGGGCTGTTTGCTTGCTGGGCTGTTTGCTTGCTGGCCTCTTAATAACATGAGAACAAGCAAATAACAATAAAGGCCTCTGTCACATCCAAAACGGACATGACTGGTGCAAGCACAAGACCCAGCAACCGGTGGTCCAGTGGTGCAATGGATAATGTGTCTGACTACGGATCAGAAGATTCTAGGTTCGACTCCTGGCTGACTCGCTCTGCTGTTTTTTAGCGTAGCCGTCACTCCACAGCAGACCGAAGGCAAAATGGCGTTCCAGTCTGTGTTTGTTGTTATTGTTGTTCCGAACTAACAAATAATCAGCAACTCATCCAATTCAAACTGCGTCTCAGTTTCATTGTTAATTTCACAATTTGTCATTTTTGTACCTTGACAGACGGACGATAGGCTGTTTTTCTTCAAGATAACGGTTACCAAGCAAAACAGTATTTTCACCTGAACGCGACTTTAATGACCAGCTCATTGTATCTGTTCAGCGATCACAGGATCCCTTTGGGTGATTCTCGTCTTGCTAAATTATTCTCACATTGATAAAATCAGTCATCAAAGGCCATAGGCCGCTAAACAACCCTGGCCTCACACCGGCCACGCACATGGAAAGTGACCCAGAAATCCATGCTCCATTCTCGGCAGTTCCCATATGGTCTAGCGGTCAGGATTCTTGGTTTTCACCCAGGCGGCCCGTGTTCGACTCCCGGTATGGGAAGGCAGGCTCTTCTTTCCTTCCATCCTAGAACGGCTAGCGTGTCTTACTGCGGCAGAAGCTTTTTTTGGACAGCATTTGAGCTACAGCAGGGGTGCCCGACCCTGTTCCTGGAGATCTACCTTCCTGCAGAGTTCAGCTCCAACCCTGATCAAACACAACTGAACCAACTAATTAGGATCTGAAGGAGAACTTGATAATTAAAGACAGGTGTGTTTGATCAGGGTTGAAACTGAACTCTGCAGGAAGGTAGATCTCAAGGAACAGGGTTGGGCACCCCTGAGCTACAGAAACCTGATAGGCTGAGGTTCTGCCCTAGAGCTTCACTGTATCTGTTTAGCGATCACAGGATCCCTTTGGGTGATTCCTGTATTGCTTTGTCCCTTCGATAGCTCAGATGGTAGAGCGGAGGACTGTAGGAGGATTGTTGGCAATCCTTAGGTTGCTGGTTTGATGCCGGCTCGAAGGAATATGTTTTTCAAGCACCCACTAGTTTTTTTGGGCCCGGCTTCTCAAAGAACAAACAGAGCTTGAGTTCACGGTCCGCCGTCGGATGGCAAAATAACATTCCCTGACCGGGAATCTAACCCGGGCCGTGGCGGTGAGAGCGCCAAATCCTAACCACTAGACCACCAGGGAAGGGCTGTTTGCTTGCTGGCCTCTTAATAACATGAGAACAAGCAAATAACAATAAAGGCCTCTGTCACATCCAAAACGGACATGACTGGTGCAAGCACAAGACCCAGCAACCGGTGGTCCAGTGGTGCAATGGATAATGTGTCTGACTACGGATCAGAAGATTCTAGGTTCGACTCCTGGCTGACTCGCTCTGCTGTTTTTTAGCGTAGCCGTCACTCCACAGCAGACCGAAGGCAAAATGGCTTTCCAGTCTGTGTTTGTTGTTATTGTTGTTCCGAACTAACAAATAATCAGCAACTCATCCAATTCAAACTGCGTCTCAGTTTCATTGTTAATTTCACAATTTGTCATTTTTGTACCTTGACAGACGGACGATAGGCTGTTTTTCTTCAAGATAACGGTTACCAAGCAAAACAGTATTTTCACCTGAACGCGACTTTAATGACCAGCTCATTGTATCTGTTCAGCGATCACAGGATCCCTTTGGGTGATTCTCGTCTTGCTAAATTATTCTCACATTGATAAAGTCAGTCATCAAAGCCATAGGCCGCTAAACAACCCTGGCCTCACACCGGCCACGCACATGGAGAGTGACCCAGAAATCCATGCTCCATTCTCGGCAGTTCCCATATGGTCTAGCGGTCAGGATTCTTGGTTTTCACCCAGGCGGCCCGTGTTCGACTCCCGGTATGGGAAGGCAGGCTCTTCTTTCCTTCCATCCTAGAACGGCTAGCGTGTCTTACTGCGGCAGAAGCTTTTTTTGGACAGCATTTGAGCTACAGCAGGGGTGCCCGACCCTGTTCCTGGAGATCTACCTTCCTGCAGAGTTCAGCTCCAACCCTGATCAAACACAACTGAACCAACTAATTAGGATCTGAAGGAGAACTTGATAATTAAAGACAGGTGTGTTTGATCAGGGTTGAAACTGAACTCTGCAGGAAGGTAGATCTCAAGGAACAGGGTTGGGCACCCCTGAGCTACAGAAACCTGATAGGCTGAGGTTCTGCCCTAGAGCTTCACTGTATCTGTTTAGCGATCACAGGATCCCTTTGGGTGATTCCTGTATTGCTTTGTCCCTTCGATAGCTCAGATGGTAGAGCGGAGGACTGTAGGAGGATCTTTGGCAATCCTTAGGTCGCTGGTTCGATTCCGGCTCGAAGGAATATGTTTTTCACGCACCCACTAGTTTTTTTGGGACCGGCTTCTCAAAGAACAAACAGAGCTTGAGTTCACGGTCCGCCGTCGGATGGCAAAATAACATTCCCTGACCGGGAATCTAACCCGGGCCGTGGCGGTGAGAGCGCCAAATCCTAACCACTAGACCACCAGGGAAGGGCTGTTTGTTTGCTGGCATCTTAATAACATGAGAACAAGCAAATAACAATAAAGGCCTCCGTCACATCCAAAACGGACATGACTGGTGCAAGCACAAGACCCACCAACTGGTGGGCCAGTGGCGCAATGGATAACGTGTCTGATTACGGATCAGAAGATTCTAGGTTCGACTCCTGGCTGACTTGCTCTGCTGTTTTTTAGCGTAGCCGTCACTCCACAGCAGACCGAAGGCAAAATGGCGTTCCAGTCTGTGTTTGTTGTTATTGTTGTTCCGAACTAACAAATAATCAGCAACTCATCCAATTCAAACTGCGTCTCAGTTTCATTGTTAATTTCACAATTTGTCATTTTTGTACCTTGACAGACGGACGATAGGCTGTTTTTCTTCAAGATAACGGTTACCAAGCAAAACGGTATTTTCACCTGAACGCGACTTTAATGACCAGCTCATTGTATCTGTTCAGCGATCACAGGATCCCTTTGGGTGATTCTCGTCTTGCTAAATTATTCTCACATTGATAAAGTCAGTCATCAAAGGCCATAGGCCGCTAAACAACCCTGGCCTCACACCGGCCACGCACATGGAAAGTGACCCAGAAATCCATGCTCCATTCTCGGCAGTTCCCATATGGTCTAGCGGTCAGGATTCTTGGTTTTCACCCAGGCGGCCCGTGTTCGACTCCCAGTATGGGAAGGCAGGCTCCTCTTTCCTTCCATCCTAGAACGGCTAGCGTGTCTTACTGCGGCAGAAGCTTTTTTTGGACAGCATTTGAGCTACAGCAGGGGTGCCCGACCCTGTTCCTGGAGATCTACCTTCCTGCAGAGTTCAGCTCCAACCCTGATCAAACACAACTGAACCAACTAATTAGGATCTGAAGGAGAACTTGATAATTAAAGACAGGTGTGTTTGATCAGGGTTGAAACTGAACTCTGCAGGAAGGTAGATCTCAAGGAACAGGGTTGGGCACCCCTGAGCTACAGAAACCTGATAGGCTGAGGTTCTGCCCTAGAGCTTCACTGTATCTGTTTAGCGATCACAGGATCCCTTTGGGTGATTCCTGTATTGCTTTGTCCCTTCGATAGCTCAGATGGTAGAGCGGAGGACTGTAGGAGGATCTTTGGCAATCCTTAGGTCGCTGGTTCGATTCCGGCTCGAAGGAATATGTTTTTCACGCACCCACTAGTTTTTTTGGGACCGGCTTCTCAAAGAACAAACAGAGCTTGAGTTCACGGTCCGCCGTCGGATGGCAAAATAACATTCCCTGACCGGGAATCTAACCCGGGCCGTGGCAGTGAGAGCGCCAAATCCTAACCACTAGACCACCAGGGAAGGGCTGTTTGCTTGCTGGCCTCTTAATAACATGAGAACAAGCAAATAACAATAAAGGCCTCTGTCACATCCAAAACGGACATGACTGGTGCAAGCACAAGACCCAGCAACCGGTGGTCCAGTGGTGCAATGGATAATGTGTCTGACTACGGATCAGAAGATTCTAGGTTCGACTCCTGGCTGACTCGCTCTGCTGTTTTTTAGCGTAGCCGTCACTCCACAGCAGACCGAAGGCAAAATGGCTTTCCAGTCTGTGTTTGTTGTTATTGTTGTTCCGAACTAACAAATAATCAGCAACTCATCCAATTCAAACTGCGTCTCAGTTTCATTGTTAATTTCACAATTTGTCATTTTTGTACCTTGACAGACGGACGATAGGCTGTTTTTCTTCAAGATAACGGTTACCAAGCAAAACAGTATTTTCACCTGAACGCGACTTTAATGACCAGCTCATTGTATCTGTTCAGCGATCACAGGATCCCTTTGGGTGATTCTCGTCTTGCTAAATTATTCTCACATTGATAAAGTCAGTCATCAAAGGCCATAGGCCGCTAAACAACCCTGGCCTCACACCGGCCACGCACATGGAGAGTGACCCAGAAATCCATGCTCCATTCTCGGCAGTTCCCATATGGTCTAGCGGTCAGGATTCTTGGTTTTCACCCAGGTGGCCCGTGTTCGACTCCCGGTATGGGAAGGCAGGCTCTTCTTTCCTTCCATCCTAGAACGGCTAGCGTGTCTTACTGCGGCAGAAGCTTTTTTTGGACAGCATTTGAGCTACAGCAGGGGTGCCCGACCCTGTTCCTGGAGATCTACCTTCCTGCAGAATTCAGCTCCAACCCTGATCAAACACAACTGAACCAACTAATTAGGATCTGAAGGAGAACTTGATAATTAAAGACAGGTGTGTTTGATCAGGGTTGAAACTGAACTCTGCAGGAAGGTAGATCTCAAGGAACAGGGTTGGGCACCCCTGAGCTACAGAAACCTGATAGGCTGAGGTTCTGCCCTAGAGCTTCACTGTATCTGTTTAGCGATCACAGGATCCCTTTGGGTGATTCCTGTATTGCTTTGTCCCTTCGATAGCTCAGATGGTAGAGCGGAGGACTGTAGGAGGATCTTTGGCAATCCTTAGGTCGCTGGTTCGATTCCGGCTCGAAGGAATATGTTTTTCACGCACCCACTAGTTTTTTTGGGACCGGCTTCTCAAAGAACAAACAGAGCTTGAGTTCACGGTCCGCCGTCGGATGGCAAAATAACATTCCCTGACCGGAATCTAACCCGGGCCGTGGCGGTGAGAGCGCCAAATCCTAACCACTAGACCACCAGGGAAGGGCTGTTTGCTTGCTGGGCTGTTTGCTTGCTGGCCTCTTAATAACATGAGAACAAGCAAATAACAATAAAGGCCTCTGTCACATCCAAAACGGACATGACTGGTGCAAGCACAAGACCCAGCAACCGGTGGTCCAGTGGTGCAATGGATAACGTGTCTGACTACGGATCAGAAGATTCTAGGTTCGACTCCTGGCTGACTCGCTCTGCTGTTTTTTAGCGTAGCCGTCACTCCACAGCAGACCGAAGGCAAAATGGCGTTCCAGTCTGTGTTTGTTGTTATTGTTGTTCCGAACTAACAAATAATCAGCAACTCATCCAATTCAAACTGCGTCTCAGTTTCATTGTTAATTTCACAATTTGTCATTTTTGTACCTTGACAGACGGACGATAGGCTGTTTTTCTTCAAGATAACGGTTACCAAGCAAAACAGTATTTTCACCTGAACGCGACTTTAATGACCAGCTCATTGTATCTGTTCAGCGATCACAGGATCCCTTTGGATGATTCTCGTCTTGCTAAATTATTCTCACATTGATAAAGTCAGTCATCAAAGGCCATAGGCCGCTAAACAACCCTGGCCTCACACCGGCCACGCACATGGAAAGTGACCCAGAAATCCATGCTCCATTCTCGGCAGTTCCCATATGGTCTAGCGGTCAGGATTCTTGGTTTTCACCCAGGCGGCCCGTGTTCGACTCCCGGTATGGGAAGGCAGGCTCCTCTTTCCTTCCATCCTAGAACGGCTAGCGTGTCTTACTGCGGCAGAAGCTTTTTTTGGACAGCATTTGAGCTACAGCAGGGGTGCCCGACCCTGTTCCTGGAGATCTACCTTCCTGCAGAGTTCAGCTCCAACCCTGATCAAACACAACTGAACCAACTAATTAGGATCTGAAGGAGAACTTGATAATTAAAGACAGGTGTGTTTGATCAGGGTTGAAACTGAACTCTGCAGGAAGGTAGATCTCAAGGAACAGGGTTGGGCACCCCTGAGCTACAGAAACCTGATAGGCTGAGGTTCTGCCCTAGAGCTTCACTGTATCTGTTTAGCGATCACAGGATCCCTTTGGGTGATTCCTGTATTGCTTTGTCCCTTCGATAGCTCAGATGGTAGAGCGGAGGACTGTAGGAGGATCTTTGGCAATCCTTAGGTCGCTGGTTCGATTCCGGCTCGAAGGAATATGTTTTTCACGCACCCACTAGTTTTTTTGGGACCGGCTTCTCAAAGAACAAACAGAGCTTGAGTTCACGGTCCGCCGTCGGATGGCAAAATAACATTCCCTGACCGGGAATCTAACCCGGGCCGTGGCGGTGAGAGCGCCAAATCCTAACCACTAGACCACCAGGGAAGGGCTGTTTGCTTGCTGGCCTCTTAATAACATGAGAACAAGCAAATAACAATAAAGGCCTCCGTCACATCCAAAACGGACATGACTGGTGCAAGCACAAGACCCAGCAACTGGTGGTCCAGTGGTACAATGGATAACGTGTCTGACTACGGATCAGAAGATTCTAGGTTCGACTCCTGGCTGACTCGCTCTGCTGTTTTTTAGCGTAGCCGTCACTCCACAGCAGACCGAAGGCAAAATGGCGTTCCAGTCTGTGTTTGTTGTTATTGTTGTTCCGAACTAACAAATAATCAGCAACTCATCCAATTCAAACTGTGTCTCAGTTTCATTGTTAATTTCACAATTTGTAATTTTTGTACCTTGACAGACGGACGATAGGCTGTTTTTCTTCAAGATAACGGTTACCAAGCAAAACAGTATTTTCACCTGAACGCGACTTTAATGACCAGCTCATTGTATCTGTTCAGCGATCACAGGATCCCTTTGGGTGATTCTCGTCTTGCTAAATTATTCTCACATTGATAAAGTCAGTCATCAAAGGCCATAGGCCGCTAAACAACCCTGGCCTCACACCGGCCACGCACATGGAAAGTGACCCAGAAGCCCATGCTCCATTCTCGGCAGTTCCCATATGGTCTAGCGGTCAGGACTCTTGGTTTTCACCCAGGCGGCCCGTGTTCGACTCCTGGTATGGGAAGGCAGGCTCCTCTTTCCTTCCATCCTAGAACGGCTAGTGTGTCTTACTGCGGCAGGAGCTTTTTTTGGACAGCATTTGAGCTACAGCAGGGGTGCCCGACCCTGTTCCTGGAGATCTACCTTCCTGCAGAGTTCAGCTCCAACCCTGATCAAACACAACTGAACCAACTAATTAGGATCTGAAGGAGAACTTGATAATTAAAGACAGGTGTGTTTGATCAGGGTTGAAACTGAACTCTGCAGGAAGGTAGATCTCAAGGAACAGGGTTGGGCACCCCTGAGCTACAGAAACCTGATAGGCTGAGGTTCTGCCCTAGAGCTTCACTGTATCTGTTTAGCGATCACAGGATCCCTTTGGGTGTTTCTTGTCTTGCTTCGTCCCTTCGATAGCTCAGATGGTAGAGCGGAGGACTGTAGGAGGATTGTTGGCAATCCTTAGGTTGCTGGTTTGATGCCGGCTCGAAGGAATATGTTTTTCAAGCACCCACTAGTTTTTTTTGGGCCCGGCTTCTCAAAGAACAAACAGAGCTTGAGTTCACGGTCCGCCGTCGGATGGCAAAATAACATTCCCTGACCGGGAATCTAACCCGGGCCGTGGCGGTGAGAGCGCCAAATCCTAACCACTAGACCACCAGGGAAGGGCTGTTTGCTTGCTGGGCTGTTTGCTTGCTGGCCTCTTAATAACATGAGAACAAGCAAATAACAATAAAGGCCTCTGTCACATCCAAAACGGACATGACTGGTGCAAGCACAAGACCCAGCAACCGGTGGTCCAGTGGTGCAATGGATAATGTGTCTGACTACGGATCAGAAGATTCTAGGTTCGACTCCTGGCTGACTCGCTCTGCTGTTTTTTAGCGTAGCCGTCACTCCACAGCAGACCGAAGGCAAAATGGCGTTCCAGTCTGTGTTTGTTGTTATTGTTGTTCCGAACTAACAAATAATCAGCAACTCATCCAATTCAAACTGCGTCTCAGTTTCATTGTTAATTTCACAATTTGTCATTTTTGTACCTTGACAGACGGACGATAGGCTGTTTTTCTTCAAGATAACGGTTACCAAGCAAAACAGTATTTTCACCTGAACGCGACTTTAATGACCAGCTCATTGTATCTGTTCAGCGATCACAGGATCCCTTTGGGTGATTCTCGTCTTGCTAAATTATTCTCACATTGATAAAATCAGTCATCAAAGGCCATAGGCCGCTAAACAACCCTGGCCTCACACCGGCCACGCACATGGAAAGTGACCCAGAAATCCATGCTCCATTCTCGGCAGTTCCCATATGGTCTAGCGGTCAGGATTCTTGGTTTTCACCCAGGCGGCCCGTGTTCGACTCCCGGTATGGGAAGGCAGGCTCTTCTTTCCTTCCATCCTAGAACGGCTAGCGTGTCTTACTGCGGCAGAAGCTTTTTTTGGACAGCATTTGAGCTACAGCAGGGGTGCCCGACCCTGTTCCTGGAGATCTACCTTCCTGCAGAGTTCAGCTCCAACCCTGATCAAACACAACTGAACCAACTAATTAGGATCTGAAGGAGAACTTGATAATTAAAGACAGGTGTGTTTGATCAGGGTTGAAACTGAACTCTGCAGGAAGGTAGATCTCAAGGAACAGGGTTGGGCACCCCTGAGCTACAGAAACCTGATAGGCTGAGGTTCTGCCCTAGAGCTTCACTGTATCTGTTTAGCGATCACAGGATCCCTTTGGGTGATTCCTGTATTGCTTTGTCCCTTCGATAGCTCAGATGGTAGAGCGGAGGACTGTAGGAGGATTGTTGGCAATCCTTAGGTTGCTGGTTTGATGCCGGCTCGAAGGAATATGTTTTTCAAGCACCCACTAGTTTTTTTGGGCCCGGCTTCTCAAAGAACAAACAGAGCTTGAGTTCACGGTCCGCCGTCGGATGGCAAAATAACATTCCCTGACCGGGAATCTAACCCGGGCCGTGGCGGTGAGAGCGCCAAATCCTAACCACTAGACCACCAGGGAAGGGCTGTTTGCTTGCTGGGCTGTTTGCTTGCTGGCCTCTTAATAACATGAGAACAAGCAAATAACAATAAAGGCCTCTGTCACATCCAAAACGGACATGACTGGTGCAAGCACAAGACCCAGCAACCGGTGGTCCAGTGGTGCAATGGATAACGTGTCTGACTACGGATCAGAAGATTCTAGGTTCGACTCCTGGCTGACTCGCTCTGCTGTTTTTTAGCGTAGCCGTCACTCCACAGCAGACCGAAGGCAAAATGGCGTTCCAGTCTGTGTTTGTTGTTATTGTTGTTCCGAACTAACAAATAATCAGCAACTCATCCAATTCAAACTGCGTCTCAGTTTCATTGTTAATTTCACAATTTGTCATTTTTGTACCTTGACAGACGGACGATAGGCTGTTTTTCTTCAAGATAACGGTTACCAAGCAAAACAGTATTTTCACCTGAACGCGACTTTAATGACCAGCTCATTGTATCTGTTCAGCGATCACAGGATCCCTTTGGGTGATTCTCGTCTTGCTAAATTATTCTCACATTGATAAAGTCAGTCATCAAAGGCCATAGGCCGCTAAACAACCCTGGCCTCACACCGGCCACGCACATGGAAAGTGACCCAGAAATCCATGCTCCATTCTCGGCAGTTCCCATATGGTCTAGCGGTCAGGATTCTTGGTTTTCACCCAGGCGGCCCGTGTTCGACTCCCAGTATGGGAAGGCAGGCTCCTCTTTCCTTCCATCCTAGAACGGCTAGCGTGTCTTACTGCGGCAGAAGCTTTTTTTGGACAGCATTTGAGCTACAGCAGGGGTGCCCGACCCTGTTCCTGGAGATCTACCTTCCTGCAGAGTTCAGCTCCAACCCTGATCAAACACAACTGAACCAACTAATTAGGATCTGAAGGAGAACTTGATAATTAAAGACAGGTGTGTTTGATCAGGGTTGAAACTGAACTCTGCAGGAAGGTAGATCTCAAGGAACAGGGTTGGGCACCCCTGAGCTACAGAAACCTGATAGGCTGAGGTTCTGCCCTAGAGCTTCACTGTATCTGTTTAGCGATCACAGGATCCCTTTGGGTGATTCCTGTATTGCTTTGTCCCTTCGATAGCTCAGATGGTAGAGCGGAGGACTGTAGGAGGATCTTTGGCAATCCTTAGGTCGCTGGTTCGATTCCGGCTCGAAGGAATATGTTTTTCACGCACCCACTAGTTTTTTTGGGACCGGCTTCTCAAAGAACAAACAGAGCTTGAGTTCACGGTCCGCCGTCGGATGGCAAAATAACATTCCCTGACCGGGAATCTAACCCGGGCCGTGGCGGTGAGAGCGCCAAATCCTAACCACTAGACCACCAGGGAAGGGCTGTTTGCTTGCTGGCCTCTTAATAACATGAGAACAAGCAAATAACAATAAAGGCCTCTGTCACATCCAAAACGGACATGACTGGTGCAAGCACAAGACCCAGCAACCGGTGGTCCAGTGGTGCAATGGATAATGTGTCTGACTACGGATCAGAAGATTCTAGGTTCGACTCCTGGCTGACTCGCTCTGCTGTTTTTTAGCGTAGCCGTCACTCCACAGCAGACCGAAGGCAAAATGGCTTTCCAGTCTGTGTTTGTTGTTATTGTTGTTCCGAACTAACAAATAATCAGCAACTCATCCAATTCAAACTGCGTCTCAGTTTCATTGTTAATTTCACAATTTGTCATTTTTGTACCTTGACAGACGGACGATAGGCTGTTTTTCTTCAAGATAACGGTTACCAAGCAAAACAGTATTTTCACCTGAACGCGACTTTAATGACCAGCTCATTGTATCTGTTCAGCGATCACAGGATCCCTTTGGGTGATTCTCGTCTTGCTAAATTATTCTCACATTGATAAAGTCAGTCATCAAAGGCCATAGGCCGCTAAACAACCCTGGCCTCACACCGGCCACGCACATGGAGAGTGACCCAGAAATCCATGCTCCATTCTCGGCAGTTCCCATATGGTCTAGCGGTCAGGATTCTTGGTTTTCACCCAGGCGGCCCGTGTTCGACTCCCGGTATGGGAAGGCAGGCTCTTCTTTCCTTCCATCCTAGAACGGCTAGCGTGTCTTACTGCGGCAGAAGCTTTTTTTGGACAGCATTTGAGCTACAGCAGGGGTGCCCGACCCTGTTCCTGGAGATCTACCTTCCTGCAGAGTTCAGCTCCAACCCTGATCAAACACAACTGAACCAACTAATTAGGATCTGAAGGAGAACTTGATAATTAAAGACAGGTGTGTTTGATCAGGGTTGAAACTGAACTCTGCAGGAAGGTAGATCTCAAGGAACAGGGTTGGGCACCCCTGAGCTACAGAAACCTGATAGGCTGAGGTTCTGCCCTAGAGCTTCACTGTATCTGTTTAGCGATCACAGGATCCCTTTGGGTGATTCCTGTATTGCTTTGTCCCTTCGATAGCTCAGATGGTAGAGCGGAGGACTGTAGGAGGATCTTTGGCAATCCTTAGGTCGCTGGTTCGATTCCGGCTCGAAGGAATATGTTTTTCACGCACCCACTAGTTTTTTTTGGGACCGGCTTCTCAAAGAACAAACAGAGCTTGAGTTCACGGTCCGCCGTCGGATGGCAAAATAACATTCCCTGACCGGGAATCTAACCCGGGCCGTGGCGGTGAGAGCGCCAAATCCTAACCACTAGACCACCAGGGAAGGGCTGTTTGTTTGCTGGCATCTTAATAACATGAGAACAAGCAAATAACAATAAAGGCCTCCGTCACATCCAAAACGGACATGACTGGTGCAAGCACAAGACCCACCAACTGGTGGGCCAGTGGCGCAATGGATAACGTGTCTGATTACGGATCAGAAGATTCTAGGTTCGACTCCTGGCTGACTTGCTCTGCTGTTTTTTAGCGTAGCCGTCACTCCACAGCAGACCGAAGGCAAAATGGCGTTCCAGTCTGTGTTTGTTGTTATTGTTGTTCCGAACTAACAAATAATCAGCAACTCATCCAATTCAAACTGCGTCTCAGTTTCATTGTTAATTTCACAATTTGTCATTTTTGTACCTTGACAGACGGACGATAGGCTGTTTTTCTTCAAGATAACGGTTACCAAGCAAAACGGTATTTTCACCTGAACGCGACTTTAATGACCAGCTCATTGTATCTGTTCAGCGATCACAGGATCCCTTTGGGTGATTCTCGTCTTGCTAAATTATTCTCACATTGATAAAGTCAGTCATCAAAGGCCATAGGCCGCTAAACAACCCTGGCCTCACACCGGCCACGCACATGGAAAGTGACCCAGAAATCCATGCTCCATTCTCGGCAGTTCCCATATGGTCTAGCGGTCAGGATTCTTGGTTTTCACCCAGGCGGCCCGTGTTCGACTCCCAGTATGGGAAGGCAGGCTCCTCTTTCCTTCCATCCTAGAACGGCTAGCGTGTCTTACTGCGGCAGAAGCTTTTTTTGGACAGCATTTGAGCTACAGCAGGGGTGCCCGACCCTGTTCCTGGAGATCTACCTTCCTGCAGAGTTCAGCTCCAACCCTGATCAAACACAACTGAACCAACTAATTAGGATCTGAAGGAGAACTTGATAATTAAAGACAGGTGTGTTTGATCAGGGTTGAAACTGAACTCTGCAGGAAGGTAGATCTCAAGGAACAGGGTTGGGCACCCCTGAGCTACAGAAACCTGATAGGCTGAGGTTCTGCCCTAGAGCTTCACTGTATCTGTTTAGCGATCACAGGATCCCTTTGGGTGATTCCTGTATTGCTTTGTCCCTTCGATAGCTCAGATGGTAGAGCGGAGGACTGTAGGAGGATCTTTGGCAATCCTTAGGTCGCTGGTTCGATTCCGGCTCGAAGGAATATGTTTTTCACGCACCCACTAGTTTTTTTGGGACCGGCTTCTCAAAGAACAAACAGAGCTTGAGTTCACGGTCCGCCGTCGGATGGCAAAATAACATTCCCTGACCGGGAATCTAACCCGGGCCGTGGCAGTGAGAGCGCCAAATCCTAACCACTAGACCACCAGGGAAGGGCTGTTTGCTTGCTGGCCTCTTAATAACATGAGAACAAGCAAATAACAATAAAGGCCTCTGTCACATCCAAAACGGACATGACTGGTGCAAGCACAAGACCCAGCAACCGGTGGTCCAGTGGTGCAATGGATAATGTGTCTGACTACGGATCAGAAGATTCTAGGTTCGACTCCTGGCTGACTCGCTCTGCTGTTTTTTAGCGTAGCCGTCACTCCACAGCAGACCGAAGGCAAAATGGCTTTCCAGTCTGTGTTTGTTGTTATTGTTGTTCCGAACTAACAAATAATCAGCAACTCATCCAATTCAAACTGCGTCTCAGTTTCATTGTTAATTTCACAATTTGTCATTTTTGTACCTTGACAGACGGACGATAGGCTGTTTTTCTTCAAGATAACGGTTACCAAGCAAAACAGTATTTTCACCTGAACGCGACTTTAATGACCAGCTCATTGTATCTGTTCAGCGATCACAGGATCCCTTTGGGTGATTCTCGTCTTGCTAAATTATTCTCACATTGATAAAGTCAGTCATCAAAGGCCATAGGCCGCTAAACAACCCTGGCCTCACACCGGCCACGCACATGGAGAGTGACCCAGAAATCCATGCTCCATTCTCGGCAGTTCCCATATGGTCTAGCGGTCAGGATTCTTGGTTTTCACCCAGGTGGCCCGTGTTCGACTCCCGGTATGGGAAGGCAGGCTCTTCTTTCCTTCCATCCTAGAACGGCTAGCGTGTCTTACTGCGGCAGAAGCTTTTTTTGGACAGCATTTGAGCTACAGCAGGGGTGCCCGACCCTGTTCCTGGAGATCTACCTTCCTGCAGAATTCAGCTCCAACCCTGATCAAACACAACTGAACCAACTAATTAGGATCTGAAGGAGAACTTGATAATTAAAGACAGGTGTGTTTGATCAGGGTTGAAACTGAACTCTGCAGGAAGGTAGATCTCAAGGAACAGGGTTGGGCACCCCTGAGCTACAGAAACCTGATAGGCTGAGGTTCTGCCCTAGAGCTTCACTGTATCTGTTTAGCGATCACAGGATCCCTTTGGGTGATTCCTGTATTGCTTTGTCCCTTCGATAGCTCAGATGGTAGAGCGGAGGACTGTAGGAGGATCTTTGGCAATCCTTAGGTCGCTGGTTCGATTCCGGCTCGAAGGAATATGTTTTTCACGCACCCACTAGTTTTTTTGGGACCGGCTTCTCAAAGAACAAACAGAGCTTGAGTTCACGGTCCGCCGTCGGATGGCAAAATAACATTCCCTGACCGGGAATCTAACCCGGGCCGTGGCGGTGAGAGCGCCAAATCCTAACCACTAGACCACCAGGGAAGGGCTGTTTGCTTGCTGGCCTCTTAATAACATGAGAACAAGCAAATAACAATAAAGGCCTCTGTCACATCCAAAACGGACATGACTGGTGCAAGCACAAGACCCAGCAACCGGTGGTCCAGTGGTACAATGGATAACGTGTCTGACTACGGATCAGAAGATTCTAGGTTCGACTCCTGGCTGACTCGCTCTGCTGTTTTTTAGCGTAGCCGTCACTCCACAGCAGACCGAAGGCAAAATGGCGTTCCAGTCTGTGTTTGTTGTTATTGTTGTTCCGAACTAACAAATAATCAGCAACTCATCCAATTCAAACTGCGTCTCAGTTTCATTGTTAATTTCACAATTTGTAATTTTTGTACCTTGACAGACGGACGATAGGCTGTTTTTCTTCAAGATAACGGTTACCAAGCAAAACAGTATTTTCACCTGAACGCGACTTTAATGACCAGCTCATTGTATCTGTTCAGCGATCACAGGATCCCTTTGGGTGATTCTCGTCTTGCTAAATTATTCTCACATTGATAAAGTCAGTCATCAAAGGCCATAGGCCGCTAAACAACCCTGGCCTCACACCGGCCACGCACATGCAAAGTGACCCAGAAGCCCATGCTCCATTCTCGGCAGTTCCCATATGGTCTAGCGGTCAGGACTCTTGGTTTTCACCCAGGCGGCCTGTGTTCGACTCCCGGTATGGGAAGGCAGGCTCCTCTTTCCTTCCATCCTAGAACGGCTAGCGTGTCTTACTGCGGCAGAAGCTTTTTTTGGACAGCATTTGAGCTACAGCAGGGGTGCCCGACCCTGTTCCTGGAGATCTACCTTCCTGCAGAGTTCAGCTCCAACCCTGATCAAACACAACTGAACCAACTAATTAGGATCTGAAGGAGAACTTGATAATTAAAGACAGGTGTGTTTGATCAGGGTTGAAACTGAACTCTGCAGGAAGGTAGATCTCAAGGAACAGGGTTGGGCACCCCTGAGCTACAGAAACCTGATAGGCTGAGGTTCTGCCCTAGAGCTTCACTGTATCTGTTTAGCGATCACAGGATCCCTTTGGGTGTTTCTTGTCTTGCTTCGTCCCTTCGATAGCTCAGATGGTAGAGCGGAGGACTGTAGGAGGATTGTTGGCAATCCTTAGGTTGCTGGTTTGATGCCGGCTCGAAGGAATATGTTTTTCAAGCACCCACTAGTTTTTTTTGGGCCCGGCTTCTCAAAGAACAAACAGAGCTTGAGTTCACGGTCCGCCGTCGGATGGCAAAATAACATTCCCTGACCGGGAATCGAACCCGGGCCGTGGCGGTGAGAGCGCCAAATCCTAACCACTAGACCACCAGGGAAGGGCTGTTTGTTTGCTGGCATCTTAATAACATGAGAACAAGCAAATAACAATAAAGGCCTCTGTCACATCCAAAACGGACATGACTGGTGCAAGCACAAGACCCACCAACTGGTGGGCCAGTGGCGCAATGGATAACGTGTCTGACTACGGATCAGAAGATTCTAGGTTCGACTCCTGGCTGACTTGCTCTGCTGTTTTTTAGCGTAGCCGTCACTCCACAGCAGACCGAAGGCAAAATGGCGTTCCAGTCTGTGTTTGTTGTTATTGTTGTTCCGAACTAACAAATAATCAGCAACTCATCCAATTCAAACTGCGTCTCAGTTTCATTGTTAATTTCACAATTTGTCATTTTTGTACCTTGACAGACGGACGATAGGCTGTTTTTCTTCAAGATAACGGTTACCAAGCAAAACGGTATTTTCACCTGAACGCGACTTTAATGACCAGCTCATTGTATCTGTTCAGCGATCACAGGATCCCTTTGGGTGATTCTCGTCTTGCTAAATTATTCTCACATTGATAAAGTCAGTCATCAAAGGCCATAGGCCGCTAAACAACCCTGGCCTCACACCGGCCACGCACATGGAAAGTGACCCAGAAATCCATGCTCCATTCTCGGCAGTTCCCATATGGTCTAGCGGTCAGGATTCTTGGTTTTCACCCAGGCGGCCCGTGTTCGACTCCCGGTATGGGAAGGCAGGCTCCTCTTTCCTTCCATCCTAGAACGGCTAGCGTGTCTTACTGCGGCAGAAGCTTTTTTTGGACAGCATTTGAGCTACAGCAGGGGTGCCCGACCCTGTTCCTGGAGATCTACCTTCCTGCAGAGTTCAGCTCCAACCCTGATCAAACACAACTGAACCAACTAATTAGGATCTGAAGGAGAACTTGATAATTAAAGACAGGTGTGTTTGATCAGGGTTGAAACTGAACTCTGCAGGAAGGTAGATCTCAAGGAACAGGGTTGGGCACCCCTGAGCTACAGAAACCTGATAGGCTGAGGTTCTGCCCTAGAGCTTCACTGTATCTGTTTAGCGATCACAGGATCCCTTTGGGTGATTCCTGTATTGCTTTGTCCCTTCGATAGCTCAGATGGTAGAGCGGAGGACTGTAGGAGGATCGTTGGCAATCCTTAGGTCGCTGGTTCGATTCCGGCTCGAAGGAATATGTTTTTCACGCACCCACTAGTTTTTTTGGGACCGGCTTCTCAAAGAACAAACAGAGCTTGAGTTCACGGTCCGCCGTCGGATGGCAAAATAACATTCCCTGACCGGGAATCTAACCCGGGCCGTGGCGGTGAGAGCGCCAAATCCTAACCACTAGACCACCAGGGAAGGGCTGTTTGCTTGCTGGCCTCTTAATAACATGAGAACAAGCAAATAACAATAAAGGCCTCTGTCACATCCAAAACGGACATGACTGGTGCAAGCACAAGACCCAGCAACCGGTGGTCCAGTGGTACAATGGATAACGTGTCTGACTACGGATCAGAAGATTCTAGATTCGACTCCTGGCTGACTCGCTCTGCTGTTTTTTAGCGTAGCCGTCACTCCACAGCAGACCGAAGGCAAAATGGCGTTCCAGTCTGTGTTTGTTGTTATTGTTGTTCCGAACTAACAAATAATCAGCAACTCATCCAATTCAAACTGCGTCTCAGTTTCATTGTTAATTTCACAATTTGTAATTTTTGTACCTTGACAGACGGACGATAGGCTGTTTTTCTTCAAGATAACGGTTACCAAGCAAAACAGTATTTTTCACCTGAACGCGACTTTAATGACCAGCTCATTGTATCTGTTCAGCGATCACAGGATCCCTTTGGGTGATTCTCGTCTTGCTAAATTATTCTCACATTGATAAAGTCAGTCATCAAAGGCCATAGGCCGCTAAACAACCCTGGCCTCACACCGGCCACGCACATGGAAAGTGACCCAGAAGCCCATGCTCCATTCTCGGCAGTTCCCATATGGTCTAGCGGTCAGGACTCTTGGTTTTCACCCAGGCGGCCCGTGTTCGACTCCCGGTATGGGAAGGCAGGCTCCTCTTTCCTTCCATCCTAGAACGGCTAGCGTGTCTTACTGCGGCAGAAGCTTTTTTTGGACAGCATTTGAGCTACAGCAGGGGTGCCCGACCCTGTTCCTGGAGATCTACCTTCCTGCAGAGTTCAGCTCCAACCCTGATCAAACACAACTGAACCAACTAATTAGGATCTGAAGGAGAACTTGATAATTAAAGACAGGTGTGTTTGATCAGGGTTGAAACTGAACTCTGCAGGAAGGTAGATCTCAAGGAACAGGGTTGGGCACCCCTGAGCTAATGAATCCTGATAGGCTGAGGTTCTGCCCTAGAGCTTCACTGTATCTGTTTAGCGATCACAGGATCCCTTTGGGTGTTTCTTGTCTTGCTTCGTCCCTTCGATAGCTCAGATGGTAGAGCGGAGGACTGTAGGAGAATTGTTGGCAATCCTTAGGTTGCTGGTTTGATGCCGGCTCGAAGGAATATGTTTTTCAAGCACCCACTAGTTTTTTTTGGGCCCGGCTTCTCAAAGAACAAACAGAGCTTGAGTTCACGGTCCGCCGTCGGATGGCAAAATAACATTCCCTGACCGGGAATCGAACCCGGGCCGTGGCGGTGAGAGCGCCAAATCCTAACCACTAGACCACCAGGGAAGGGCTGTTTGCTTGCTGGCATCTTAATAACATGAGAACAAGCAAATAACAATAAAGGCCTCCGTCACATCCAAAACGGACATGACTGGTGCAAGCACAAGACCCACCAACTGGTGGGCCAGTGGCGCAATGGATAACGTGTCTGACTACGGATCAGAAGATTCTAGGTTCGACTCCTGGCTGACTTGCTCTGCTGTTTTTTAGCGTAGCCGTCACTCCACAGCAGACCGAAGGCAAAATGGCGTTCCAGTCTGTGTTTGTTGTTATTGTTGTTCCGAACTAACAAATAATCAGCAACTCATCCAATTCAAACTGCGTCTCAGTTTCATTGTTAATTTCACAATTTGTCATTTTTGTATCTTGACAGACGGACGATAGGCTGTTTTTCTTCAAGATAACGGTTACCAAGCAAAACGGTATTTTCACCTGAACGCGACTTTAATGACCAGCTCATTGTATCTGTTCATCGATCACAGGATCCCTTTGGGTGATTCTCGTCTTGCTAAATTATTCTCACATTGATAAAGTCAGTCATCAAAGGCCATAGGCCGCTAAACAACCCTGGCCTCACACCGGCCACGCACATGGAAAGTGACCCAGAAATCCATGCTCCATTCTCGGCAATTCCCATATGGTCTAGCGGTCAGGATTCTTGGTTTTCACCCAGGCGGCCCGTGTTCGACTCCCGGTATTGGAAGGCAGGCTCCTCTTTCCTTCCATCCTAGAACGGCTAGCGTGTCTTACTGCGGCAGAAGCTTTTTTTGGACAGCATTTGAGCTACAGCAGGGGTGCCCGACCCTGTTCCTGGAGATCTACCTTCCTGCAGAGTTCAGCTCCAACCCTGATCAAACACAACTGAACCAACTAATTAGGATCTGAAGGAGAACTTGATAATTAAAGACAGGTGTGTTTGATCAGGGTTGAAACTGAACTCTGCAGGAAGGTAGATCTCAAGGAACAGGGTTGGGCACCCCTGAGCTACAGAAACCTGATAGGCTGAGGTTCTGCCCTAGAGCTTCACTGTATCTGTTTAGCGATCACAGGATCCCTTTGGGTGATTCCTGTATTGCTTTGTCCCTTCGATAGCGGTGCCTGAGGACCGATCGTCTGTCTATATCAACAAATCACGTCTCTGCATTTGTATCTTATGACAGCCCATCAGATTTCACCATTTCCATTTTCTGCATTTAGTGACAGCCAATCAGCGTGGCCCTTTTCTATCTTGAAGCGGGATGCAGGAGCATGCGCATTAAGTCCGCGTCCCATCGCTCACAGCGAGCTATTTTATTATATTTTTGTGAGTTATTTTAGGAAAAAAGCCGCCGTTAAGTCCGTCTTTGAACTTAGCGACTTGGGAATCAAATCCACCCAGGTAAGATTCCTCAATGTAATTAACTAGCTAGCTAAAAAAATAAGAAAAACCCTTTAGGAGTTAACATTTAATCGTTTTTTAAATAAACTATTACATTGTTTTAGGTAAGGTGTTGTTTATTTAGTTCGCTAGCTAACGTTAGCTATGAATGAATGAATGCATGAATGAATGAATGGAGCTATCTGAAACGTATTTTCGACAGAGAAACAAACGATTTACATTATTATAAATAGTAGTCTATAACGTTGGTATGCCGTTGGAGCAATACCTGATATTGTGTTAGCTTTTAACACCCAAAATGAATAAGTTCTGTGTTGTATTCAAGTGTTTGTTTCCTTTTAACACCCAAAATGAATGAGTTTTGTGTTGTATTCAAGTGTTGCACCTGTTATAACAGGAGACTTTGTGTTTACCAACTGATAATAAACTTAATATGATTGTACTAAATTACTTATAATACCAGGTGTCCTCCTGTACACTGTAACTGGCACCACTACCAAGGAGGGCATTTTACAGATGTGCAAGAGGGTCCACATCACTTGAATTATTCCACTTGCATCTGAACAGGTTCATTCCAGGTCAGTATGAATCACTTTTTATTTATCAGCAAGATTACATATTTGCAGTTAAACATTTTATTATTATTATTATTATTAGTAGTAGTATTGTTATAGTTATAATTATTGTTATTATTATTAACCTGGAAACGCTGACACAGTCTGTCAAAGAACCGAACACAATAAGTTAACCTAACAATATTGCTCACAATTGTACTATCTTACGGAACCAGTGCCAAGAGCCTGAATTTCCAGCTGTACCTCCTGGAGGGCCTTTACAGATGGAACCAGGACCGTGAAGCTGCATCTCTGGCAGTCAGGCATCCATCACTGCTCAGCTACTCAGGTGACCTTGTTCACTGTGTTAACAACTACAGTGTCAAGGTGCTGGGAAGGAAGCTTGTCCCCTCTTTTCAGCCACCTTCTGTTTACACTGGTTAGTTTAAGCTTTCCAATCAGGAGGCTATTTTCTATATCCATAAAATAGAATTATATTTTTATGAATTTTCTGAAAAGTACATTTTCGCCTTGCAGGATTACTGAGCAGATGCTGGAAGATGCAGGCACAGAGGAAGAGTTGTAAAATGAGGGCTTTGAAGATTCTGGTTTGGACCCCACTGTTGGGCTACTGGACCCATCCCCTGGTCCATCACCTGCCACCACCAGCTCAGCCGTCATTCCAACTCCCACCTCTCTCCAGACCACTGCACGACCTTCAGGGCCTGCATCTGATATCACTACAGCTGCATTTGAGCAACAACTGGTAATTATGCCTGTCACCTTTTTTTTATCATACTGTGTCAGTGGACTTCCCAGTTGCTCCGGATAATTAAGAATTTTATTGTACTATAATAATAATAATTATAATCATCATCATTATTGTATAATAATAATTAGAAAATGTATTTGTATATCACTTTTCAAAAACACATTTTCAAACCACAAAACAATATGCAATGCAATCGTGAAATAGAGATGAAAGGCAATGAACAAAAATCTGAGGAATACATAAATTAATAAAAGCATAATGCAAAAGATAAGCTCTAATTGAAATCCATTTTATAAAAATGTGTTTTTTAAAGAGTATTACATTTTCCAGATTGGGCATGCTTGTCCCTGCTCTGCTGCTAGTCCCTCTTCACTGCCATCACCCGTCACCCCTGCAGCACCACAACAACTGGCAAGTCTTTTGTGACATGTTGTATCAGTGGTATTATTGCCTTGCTTGTAATTGTATTATTTTGATATTTATTTCATTAGTATTATTATTTTTTATTATTACATTTAACAGGCTGCAAATGAGCACACCGCTGCACCCTCTGACCGAACAGCTGTCCCCACCAGCCTAGCCTCTGCTCCTCCTTACTGTTCCATCGTCCCAGCCTCTCTTGCCACTACTCCAGCTACAAGTCCCTCTGAGCCACCTGCCATGACTCCAGCAGCACCACAGCAACAGCTGGTAGGTCTTTTGTGACATGTAAACAGTGTGAAAGATGTGCTAATTTTCTGCCTGTGATATTGTTTTTATTTTATTTTTATATATTCCTATATTTACCAGGCTGTGGATGAGCGCAACATCCCAGGGATGGACAGAGTGGACAGCCTGGCAGAGTACTTGGTGGGACTGAGGAATGAAACTGGACAAACACTTAACTCCCAGCAGGCCAGTACCATCATAGCTCTGTGGCAGAACCTTCTACCATATGACCAGCAGCGTGTGGCGTACTCTGCACGGCGCCGGTCACGTCTGACAACAGGACGCTTCAGGTGCTCTAAATAGAAACCTGAATTTATGCCAGGTGTGGAGAGCATGACATGTTGCGTCCTAGGATCGACAGGATCCTCTGCCCAGTGTCCCCAAAATGCTGGTATTCCACTTGACCAGTGGATGGAGGAGAGGCAGATAAGAAATAGATTAGTTTGTCTTTGTCTCATACTGTGTAGATGTGTAGTGGAAATACTTCAGTCATGTTCTATTAGTTCGTTGATGTAACTGTTCAACATTCATCCCATATAACAGGTCTGGCATTTCAAAAAAATCAACATAACAGAAATAACACACTGTACATTACTGTTTTTTTTTGTGTGAGCCTTGCAAGATGTGTTGATTTTGTTATTTGTATATTTTTTACCAGCTGATCAGAATCTTCTACCTTTTATTACTTTGTGTATTTTGTTTATTTATTTATTTTATATTTGTATTATATATATTATAAATGTATATATTATATTCTTCAATTTCTTTGTATCTGTGATATGCTTACTGTGTGTGTGAGAGAAAGAAAGAAAGAGATAATTAATATTTTGTAATAAATTTGTAATCTATTTAAACAGCAAGGCCTTTATCTTTATTTATTGCCAACAGTCACTCAGAGAAAACAATTACAAACTTTCAATTCTAATTCCTTTCATTTTTAAATTAGATTTGGGTATTGGGTATTTTTTCTCAAGCAATGGAAAACACATACATGCATACATACGTACATACATACAAACAATACATATGAATATAGTAATAACTTTTTATACATTTTAGTCAAAACAAAACATACATGTGTAGGTGTCCGCTAGTGCAACTAATTGATAGAAATGTTTCTTGCATTGCTATGTAAATTAAGTTAATTATTATCTATATCGTTGTTACATAAGTGTTCACTTAAGTAACATATATTTGACTGTATGACATTCATAATAAGCCATTGTCCTATTTGTATCAGTTAATAAGTGATTAATTAAATGATTCGTTATATTAATTAAATGATTCGAGGTCTCCCCGCGCAGGTTCGAACCCTGCCGACTACGGGTGGCGTTTGCTCTCTCACTTTAGTTTTCTGTGCCGATAATTGTTCCTTCCAAGGCCTTTGCTCTATCCGCCGTAATTCTTTTTGAGCTTCTGCGGGGTATTATAAGATATCGAGAGGCAATTAAAAATAACAAAAAGTCTGGAACTGACCCCCAGCATAGTCCTTACTTTTTCGAAATGGACGTGGTTTTAGGTAAGCAATGTTATGCATTTTTCATCATGCAGCAACCAAATTAAATGTTTTAGATTAACGTTAACTGTTACATGCTAGGTTATTTGTTGATAATGTGATACATAATTTCTCCAAACCTTGTCGAATTGGCAGACAGCCAAAACATGTTATGGATTTGCATACCTATTGAATCGTGACAGCACTATAAATTTGTGCGTTTCTTGCCGAGATAACGTTGTTTTTTGCAGGGTGTCGTCCAATGAACAACCCGAGTCAAGGTCATCTGGATATTTCTAGTTCTGAAGATGAACAAAGCTGTGAGTGACTATTACACATTAACTCATATTGCTGTACATTAATTTGAAAAAAGAGGTTTTGACACTAAAGTTTGTAATTTATTCTTATACCCTCTAGCACCAAGTGCCACAACAGCTATTTCACAGGTGCCAAACCAAGGGGAGCAGGAGGAGGACAGCATGATCGGGGATTCAGGGGCATCAGCAGCTGATGAAAGTAATCTGCAATCTTCAGACAACAGCTCAAGCGTGGCAGCAACAGCATGTAAACGTCCTCCAGGTATGTTCTGTTTATTGCTATGGAAAATAAAGTACCATTAAACCATTAAAGTGGATGCTAACTTGATTTTTGTACGTCATTTCAAGTGCAGAAACACAGAGGGAGAAAAAACAAACTTATGGAAGCAATGGAGAGAGGAATCGATCGTCTTATCCAACATGACCATGAATCGTCTACATTTCAGGCAGAGATGCTTCATGAGAGAGAGCGATTCACTTGGGAAAAGGAGCTCCAGCAAGCTCGCCTGGAGTTAGATAAAGCACGTTTAGATTTTGAAGTTAAACGCTTGGAAGCAGAAGAAAGGCGTGCACAAGAGAGTCGGCAAATTATGGTACAGTTTTTACAGCTGCTAAAACCTCCTATGCCTTATTATGGGTCAGCACCACCCTATAATTCTTTTCATGGTGCGGTTCCACCTGGTCATGTAGCTGACTTGATGTTTCCATCTGGAGCGCCCATGCCTCCTGCTCCATCAGCAGTGCCCCAACACAACCAGGTGGACTGGTTAAACCTGCAAAACCCACAGTAACTAGTACCATTGAAACAATGTTCAGAGTAGAGTCAAATTTGAGGTATTTTTTTATTATTATTTCTATTTTTACACATTTTGAACATTTTGCACAGTACATGTTCTATACAAGAGGTATTTGTTTGTTAGTTTTTTTTCAAAATAAAATACCTGTTAACAAAAAGCATTCTCTTTGCACTACTTTTTGCACTTTCATTTTGTTGTTGCTGTTTTCATTTTTTCATTTTCTCATTTTTAGTGAGAAGCTCTTAAAGGAAAGGTCAGATTGTGTTGTTGTACAGTTCATTCATTTCATCCTAACTTAAGTTAACAACCAAAGAGAACTGTACTATTGTCATTTGAAATAAAAATATATTTTTTAAATAAACAAGACAGTCTGCTGGTTACTATTTCTGCACCATTTTACAATCTCAAAAAGGTGTTTACAGTTCTATTGTGTTGATACATGAAGCATTATTGCCTGTCGGATTTCTTCTGCAGTACAGGATGATGCATCAGGTGGTTCAGGGCAGGTGGTCAATTCAGGCTCACCAGGAAAGGATGTAATGTCCAGTGCTGGATCTGTGTTTTCTGGAGGCTGGTGAGGTGTGTCAATATACTCCTGGTTCCACTCCTCGCAGAAGTTATGCAACACAATGCAGGCCACCACGACATACCTGATGTTGTTTGTTGCACTGTCATTTCTCTTCATGATGCAGCGCCACCTTCCCTTCAAGCGACCAAAAGCATGTTCAATATTTATGCGAGCCCTGCTCAAGCATGCATTAAACTCCTTCTGTGGTCCATTCAATGTGCCATCAGGGAATGGTTTCATCACAAGTGGAGATAGGCTGTATGCTGAGTCTGCAACAATTAGAGGCTGGATTTCCACTCCTGCAATGGACCTTGTAAGTAATGGAAAGAAAGTGTCGTTTTCAAGCTTGTGACATAACTTTGAATTTTCAAAGACAAACGAGTCATGACACTTTCCCGGCCAGCCCACATCAAAGTCCATGAACCTGTACTTGTGGTCTACAAGACCCTGAAGCTGCACACTGTACCACCCCTTTCTGTTGTAATAATCAGTGCAGTATTGTGAAGGAGCGATAATGGGGATGTGAGTACCATCCAGGGCCCCAGCACACATAGGAAACCGGGATTTTTCTTCAAACCCATCAATGATTAATTGCAGCTCTTGTAAAGATCTTGGTCTTTTTATAATTTTCTTCTTGAGACAACACAAAGCTTCACACACCTCCCAAAAAATGTTGCATGCTGTGCTCACGCCAGTGCCGAAGAGGTTGGCCAAATCATGGAATTCAACACAGCTGGCAAGTCTGTAGAGAGTAAGTGCCACTCTTTTTTGTAGAGGCACTGGAAATTTCATCACTGTATTTTGATTTTGTACATAGGGACTGAGCAAGCCACAGAGATTCAGAAATGCTGCTTTTGTCATTCTGAAGTTCTGATACCAGTCACTATCTGTGAAGTGTTCCAGCACATCTGTCTCCCAGAAAATGCTGCTTCTCATTGCTGGTGCCTCAGGGGTAGCCACAAGATTGTCAGCTGGAAAGGAAAATTTGTGTTATTGTTTGTACTATTAATAAATTAATTTATTGTTTTTATTAAACAAAATTGTAAAATGTAACTTATTTTACAGTTACATTTTATTTAAACCATCATACAGTAACACATTATTTAAACATTAATATAATATTTTAATAAATTAATCAAATGTATTAAATATGAGATAATAGGTAGTAGAAATGTTATTGGTTTAAATTGATTTTCTGTGCTCTCAAAATTATGGATGCTTTTTTAAAAATGTAGAAATTAATAGAAATCAACTAATGCCACCTATTTTTTACACAAAGAAAATATTTGGTTTATTAGGGCTGCCCCCTAATAGTCGACTAGCCAGTAGTCGGTCGATGAATCTTTCGAATCTGTAAAGACACTGTGTTTGTTTGTGTGCACTCACAATAACAACAAAACATTGCATTTTGGAAAATAATGAAAGCAAACAGGATGCGCTGCCATCTCGTTCTCTGTGTAAATCAGCCTACTTAACGTTACAGTTTTCCCGAACTTACAAATTCATAATTATTCTGCCGGAGCGCTGTGGCAAGCTTTATGCGTGCGTTTGAACGCTTATTAGGCTATAACCAAAGGCTCATTATTAAATAATTAAATTATTTAATAATAAAAATATTAATAATAATAACAATATAATAATAATGCTTAACATGTACGATATTCGACCAGAAAAATCTAGTCCTGGGCAGCCCTATAATTAGTCTATAATATAGCCGTAATATAATATAATATAACATATATATATAAATAAATGTACTGTAATTTACCTGTCGCTGCCATGATAATGGCCCATTTCAGAATTTTTCGTGTTTTTCTTCTGTTTCTTCTCTTTCTTCGTCTTCTTGATAGCTCCCAGTCGCTGTATTGAAGCGCTGATGAAAAATTATTCCTGTAAAAACTTTCTAGCACTTCGGTGATGTAGGTGTCCATTTTTAACGCACGAGATGCCACTTTTCTGATACGAATTGCAATTGTACGGTGTATTCCAGTGGTCAAAAAGGATTAACGTATACAAAAATGTACAAAACGACTTTTTTGATTGATCTCCCTTTAGAAACTCAGAGATGTGGATTCGGACGGCAATTAAATTACCACACGACCTCGGTGTTTGTCAAAAAACAGTAGGTAATTCGGCCGGGGATTATCATGGGGGTGGTGAGAGAAAAACACCGACATCCTGGATTCGGACGGCAATTAAATCACCAACTACCCCCTGTATATGGTGAAAATCACTTACGTCCCCCTGAGAAACAATTACCGTCCGAATAGGGCTTTTGACTCACAGATAACAGAGACCTAGGAAACTTGCAGTGCTGTGGGAGCCCAGGGTCAGCACTGAAAAACCCTTCTCTACAGAATGAGATGTGGCAACCTGCTTTGTCCTTGTTGGGAAGGCCGAGTGGTTAAGGCGATGGACTCGAAGTCCTTTGGGTTCGAACCCTGCCGACTACGGGCAGGTTTGGCCCTTTTGCTTTAGCTTCCTGTGCCGATAGTTGTGTCTTCCAAGACCTTTTGCTTTTGCTCTCTGTGCCGTAATTCCTTGTGGCCTTCATCCCGTAGCGTGTGTGGCAAATGAGCTTTGGCTGGGCGGCATATAATACATAGTATTACTGTAGCAGCGCGGACACACATACCGGAAGCGTTCACTCGGAAGAGAGCGCAAAAACACAACACAAAAATGAACGAAAGAGATCGCTGCAAATTGAGACAGGCTTTTTAAAAATAACTTTTCAAAAACACGGCGCGTTAAAAACACGAAGCCGAGCGTCAGTCAATCTGGTAGCGACGGAAATAGTGCGCGCGTCTAATTATAATTATTAGGGTAATCTGCAGGAAGTGCAAATAGACAATCCTTTAAGTGTGAATTTATCAGTGTGTCTTCAGTCATGTATTGAGTCGGATAAAGACTCTGTGGAATTTATTTGAAGAAATTACTTAACGTACTTCTGAAGAAGATTTTCATCAATCCGGCCCCTGAGTCTGATGGTCAGCTCGCTAGGAAAGAGCGCTCATGAAGTGAACTGAGTGAGTCGGATAAGAGAGACCTAGGAAACATGCAATGCTGTGGGACCCCAGGGTCAGCACTGAAAAACCCTGCTCCATGGGGTTAGAGGTAGCAGCCTGCTTTCTCCTCGTTGGGACACCCAGGTTACCGTAGTCGTGGCCGAGTGGTTAAGGTGATGGACTAGAAATCCATTGGGGTCTCCCCGCGCAGGTTCAAATCCTGCCGACTACGCTGTTCGCCTGCATGCCGAGAAGAAGCATCTGTGCCTTTTTCTCACGTCCCTAGCATGCTTTTCCGCTCCCTCTCTGCATCGGACAAACACGCCGCTGGCCCTTTTTACAGTCGTGGGACAGTGGTGCGCCGTGATCGTATAGTGGTTAGTACTCTGCGTTGTGGCCGCAGCAACCCCGGTTCGAATCCGGGTCACGGCAGACTTTTGCCGTCGGGCTCCTTTTTGCCACCTCATCCTTCAGCTGGATTTTTGTGTCTGAAGCTCGGTGGCGTCCTGTTCTGCCCTCCTGCAGCCAAGGGAGCTGGAGGGCCACAGCCAGGCGTAGTCGTGGCCGAGAGGTTAAGGCGATGGACTTGAAATCCATTGGGGTCTCCCCGCGCAGGTTCGAACCCTGCCGACTACGGGTGGCGTTTGCTCTCTCACTTTAGTTTTCTGTGCCGATAATTGTTCCTTCCAAGGCCTTTGCTCTATCTGCCGTAATTCTTTATGAGCTTCTGCGGGGCGGTTTGTGTGGAATCTGTTGTTATATAAAACGTAACAGACCTACTTTGCTCAAGAGCCCGGATAGCGGTGCCTGAGGACCGATCGTCTGTCTATATCAACAAATCACGTCTCTGCATTTGTATCTTATGACAGCCCATCAGATTTCACCATTTCCATTTTCTGCATTTAGTGACAGCCAATCAGCGTGGCCCTTTTCTATCTTGAAGCGGGATGCAGGAGCATGCGCATTAAGTCCGCGTCCCATCGCTCACAGCGAGCTATTTTATTATATTTTTGTGAGTTATTTTGGGAAAAAGCCGCCGTTAAGTCCGTCTTTGAACTTAGCGACTTGGGAATCAAATCCACCCAGGTAAGATTCCTCAATGTAATTAACTAGCTAGCTAAAAAAAATAAGAAAAACCCCTTAGGAGTTAACATTTAATCGTTTTTTAAATAAACTATTACATTGTTTTAGGTAAGGTGTTGTTTATTTAGTTCGCTAGCTAACGTTAGCTATGAATGAATGAATGGAGCTATCTGAAACGTATTTTCGACAGAGAAACAAACGATTTACATTATTATAATTAGTAGTCTATAACGTTGGTATACCGTTGGAGCAATACCTGATATTGTGTTAGCTTTTAACACCCAAAATGAATGAGTTTTGTGTTGTATTCAAGTGTTGCACCTGTTATAACAGGAGACTTTGTGTTTACCAACTGATAATAAACTTAATATGATTGTACTAAATTACTTATAATACCAGGTGTCCTCCTGTACACTGTAACTGGCACCACTACCAAGGAGGGCATTTTACAGATGTGCAAGAGGGTCCACATCACTTGAATTATTCCACTTGCATCTGAACAGGTTCATTCCAGGTCAGTATGAATCACTTTTTATTTATCAGCAAGATTACATATTTGCAGTTAAACATTTTATTATTATTATTAGTAGTAGTAGTAGTAGTATTGTTATAGTTATAATTATTGTTATTATTATTAACCTGGAAACGCTGACACAGTCTGTCAAAGAACCAAACACAATAAGTTAACCTAACAATATTGCTCACAATTGTACTATCTTACGGAACCAGTGCCAACAGCCTGAATTTCCAGCTGTACCTCCTGGAGGCCTTTACAGATGGAACCAGGACCGTGAAGCTGCATCTCTGGCAGTCGGGGATCCATCACTGCTCAGCTACTCAGGTGACCTTGTTCACTGTGTCAACAACTACAGTGTCAAGGTGCTGGGAAGGAAGCTTGTCCCCTCTTTTCAGCCACCTTCTGTTTACACTGGTTAGTTTAAGCTTTCCATCAGGAGGCTATTTTCTATATCCATAAAATAGAATTATATTTTTATGAATTTTCTGAAAAGTACATTTTCGCCTTGCAGGATTACTGAGCAGATGCTGGAAGATGCAGGCACAGAGGAAGAGTTGTAAAATGAGGGCTTTGAAGATTCTGGTTTGGACCCCACTGTTGGGCTACTGGACCCATCCTCTGGTCCATCACCTGCCACCACCAGCTCAGCCGTCATTCCAACTCCCACCTCTCTCCAGACCACTGCACGACTTTCAGGCCTGCATCTGATATCACTACAGCTGCATTTGAGCAACAACTGGTAATTATGCCTGTCACCTTTTTTTTATCATACTGTGTCAGTGGACTTCCCAGTTGCTCCGGATAATTAAGAATTTTATTGTACTATAATAATAATTATAATCATCATCATTATTGTATAATAATAATTAGAAAATGTATTTGTATATCACTTTTCAAAAACACATTTTCAAATCACAAAACAATATGCAATGCAATCGTGAAATAGAGATGAAAGGCAATGAACAAAAATCTGAGGAATACATAAATTAATAAAAGCATAATGCAAAAGATAAGCTCTAATTGAAATCCATTTTATAAAAATGTGTTTTTTAAAGAGTATTACATTTTCCAGATTGGGCATGCTTGTCCCAGCTCTGCTGCTGCTAGTCCCTCTTCACTGCCATCACCCGTCACCCCTGCAGCACCACAACAACTGGCAAGTCTTTTGTGACATGTTGTATCAGTGGTATTATTGTCTTGCTTGTAATTGTATTATTTTGATATTTATTTCATTAGTATTATTATTTTTTATTATTACATTTAACAGGCTGCAAATGAGCACACCGCTGCACCCTCTGACCCAACAGCTGTCCCCACCAGCCTAGCCTCTGCTCCTCCTTACTGTTCCATCGTCCCAGCCTCTCTTGCCACTACTCCAGCTACAAGTCCCTCTGAGCCACCTGCCATGACTCCAGCAGCACCACAGCAACAGCTGGTAGGTCTTTTGTGACATGTAAACAGTGTGAAAGATGTGCTAATTTTCTGCCTGTGATATTGTTTTTATTTTATTTTTATATATTCCTATATTTACCAGGCTGTGGATGAGCGCAACATCCCAGGGATGGACAGAGTGGACAGCCTGGCAGAGTACTTGGTGGGACTGAGGAATGAAA
>CM049855.1:30013771-30221271 GCA_027422415.1 Schizothorax lantsangensis | reverse complement strand
TCCCCGCGCAGGTTCGAAACCCTGCCGACTACGGGTGGCGTTTGCTCTCTCACTTTAGTTTTCTGTGCCGATAATTGTTCCTTCCAAGGCCTTTGCTCTATCTGCCGTAATTCTTTATGAGCTTCTGCGGGGCGGTTTGTGTGGAATCTGTTGTTATATAAAACGTAACAGACCTACTTTGCTCAAGAGCCCGGATAGCTCAGTCGGTAGAGCATCAGACTTTTAATCTGAGGGTCCAGGGTTCAAGTCCCTGTTCGGGCGAAAGGCTTTCATGTTGTTACGGTCACTCTGTCTTTGACTCACAGATAACAGAGACCTAGGAAACTTGCAGTGCTGTGGGAGCCCAGGGTCAGCACTGAAAAACCCTTCTCTACAGAATGAGATGTGGCAACCTGCTTTGTCCTTGTTGGGAAGGCCGAGTGGTTAAGGCGATGGACTCGAAGTCCTTTGGGTTCGAACCCTGCCGACTACGGGCAGGTTTGGCCCTTTTGCTTTAGCTTCCTGTGCCGATAGTTGTGTCTTCCAAGACCTTTTGCTTTTGCTCTCTGTGCCGTAATTCCTTGTGGCCTTCATCCCGTAGCGTGTGTGGCAAATGAGCTTTGGCTGGGCGGCATATAATACATAGTATTACTGTAGCAGCGCGGACACACATACCGGAAGCGTTCACTCGGAAGAGAGCGCAAAAACACAACACAAAAATGAACGAAAGAGATCGCTGCAAATTGAGACAGGCTTTTTAAAAATAACTTTTCAAAAACACGGCGCGTTAAAAACACGAAGCCGAGCGTCAGTCAATCTGGTAGCGACGAAAATAGTGCGCGCGTCTAATTATAATTATTAGGGTAATCTGCAGGAAGTGCAAATAGACAATCCTTTAAGTGTGAATTTATCAGTGTGTCTTCAGTCATGTATTGAGTCGGATAAAGACTCTGTGGAATTTATTTGAAGAAATTACTTAACGTACTTCTGAAGAAGATTTTCATCAATCCGGCCCCTGAGTCTGATGGTCAGCTCGCTAGGAAAGAGCGCTCATGAAGTGAACTGAGTGAGTCGGATAAGAGAGACCTAGGAAACATGCAGTGCTGTGGGACCCCAGGGTCAGCACTGAAAAACCCTGCTCCACGGGGTTAGAGGTAGCAGCCTGCTTTCTCCTCGTTGGGACACCCAGGTTACCGTAGTCGTGGCCGAGTGGTTAAGGCGATGGACTAGAAATCCATTGGGGTCTCCCTGCGCAGGTTCAAATCCTGCCGACTACGCTGTTCGCCTGCATGCCGAGAAGAAGCGTCTGTTCCTTTTTCTCACGTCCCTAGCATGCTTTTCCGCTCCCTCTCTGCATCGGACAAACACGCCGCTGGCCCTTTTTGCAGTCGTGGGACAGTGGTGCGCTGTGATCGTATAGTGGTTAGTACTCTGCGTTGTGGAAAGCTCTCGAACCGGGGTTGTGGCCGCAGCAACCCTGGTTCGAATCCGGGTCACGGCAGACTTTTGCCGTCGGTCTCCTTTTTGCCACCTCATCCTTCAGCTGGATTTTTGTGTCTGAAGCTCGGTGGCGTCCTGTTCTGCCCTCCTGCAGCCAAGGGAGCTGGAATGCCGCAGCCGGGCGTAGTCGTGGCCGAGAGCTTAAGGCGATGCACTTGAAATCCATAGGGTTCTCCCCGCGCAGGTTCGAACCCTGCCGACTACGGGTGGCGTTTGCTCTCTCACTTTAGTTTTCTGTGCCGATAATTGTTCCTTCCAAGGCCTTTGCTCTATCTGCCGTAATTCTTTATGAGCTTCTGCGGGGCGGTTTGTGTGGAATCTGTTGTTATATAAAACGTAACAGACCTACTTTGCTCAAGAGCCCGGATAGCTCAGTCGGTAGAGCATCAGACTTTTAATCTGAGGGTCCAGGGTTCAAGTCCCTATTCGGGCGAAAGGCTTTCATGTTGTTACGGTCACTCTGTCTTTGACTCACAGATAACAGAGACCTAGGAAACTTGCAGTGCTGTGAGAGCCCAGGGTCAGCACTGAAAAACCGTTCTCTACAGAATGAGATGTGTTGGGAAGGCCGAGTGGTTAAGGCAATGGACTCGAAGTCCTTTGGGTTCGAACCCTGCCGACTACGGGCAGGATTGGCTTTAGCTTCCTTTGCCGATAGTTGTGTCTTCCAAGACCTTTTGCTTTTGCTCTCTGTGCCGTAATTCCTTGTGGCCTTCATCCCGTAGCGTGTGTGGCAAAAAATGAGCTTTGGCTGGGCGGCATATAATACATAGTATTACTGTAGCAGCGCGGACACACATACCGGAAGCGTTCACTCGGAAGAGAGCGCAAAAACACAACACAAAAATGAACGAAAGAGATCGCTGCAAATTGAGACGGGCTTTTTAAAAATAACTTTTCAAAAACACGGCGCGTTAAAAACACGAAGCCGAGCGTCAGTCAATCTGGTAGCGACGAAAATAGTGCGCGCGTCTAATTATAATTATTAGGGTAATCTGCAGGAAGTGCAAATAGACAATCCTTTAAGTGTGAATTTATCAGTGTGTCTTCAGTCATGTATTGAGTCGGATAAAGACTGTCATTTTTTTTCTCAAGAAAAAAATTGAAATGTTCTTAAGAACATATTTGAGAACTTAGTAAGTATTTTTCAAGAACTGCACTTAAGAACATTCTTACGAACTCTGTGGAATTTATTTGAAGAAATTACTTAACGTACTTCTGATGAAGATTTTCGTCAATCCGGCCCCTGAGTCTGATGGTCAGCTCGCTAGGAAAGAGCGCTCATGAAGTGAACTGAGTGAGTCGGATAAGAGAGACCTAGGAAACATGCAGTGCTGTGGGACCCCAGGGTCAGCACTGAAAAACCCTGCTCCACGGGGTTAGAGGTAGCAGCCTGCTTTCTCCTCGTTGGGACACCCAGGTTACCGTAGTCGTGGCCGAGTGGTTAAGGCGATGGACTAGAAATCCATTGGGGTCTCCCTGCGCAGGTTCGAATTCTGCTGACTACGCTGTTCGCCTGCATGCCGAGGAGAAGCGTCTGTGCCTTTTTTTCACGTCCCTAGCATGCTTTTCCGCTCCCTCTCTGCATCGGACAAACACGCCGCTGGCCCTTTTTGCAGTCATGGGACAGTGGTGCGCCGTGATCGTATAGTGGTTAGTACTCTGCGTTGTGGCCGCAGCAACCCCGGTTCGAATCCGGGTCACGGCAGACTTTTGCCGTCGGTCTCCTTTTTGCCACCTCATCCTTCAGCTGGATTTTTGTGTCTGAAGCTCGGTGGCGTCCTGTTCTGCCCTCCTGCAGCCAAGGGAGCTGGAATGCCGCAGCCGGGCGTAGTCGTGGCCGAGAGCTTAAGGCGATGCACTTGAAATCCATAGGGTTCTCCCCGCGCAGGTTCGAACCCTGCCGACTACGGGTGGCGTTTGCTCTCTCACTTTAGTTTTCTGTGCCGATAATTGTTCCTTCCAAGGCCTTTGCTCTATCTGCCGTAATTCTTTATGAGCTTCTGCGGGGCGGTTTGTGTGGAATCTGTTGTTATATAAAACGTAACAAACCTGCTTTGCTCAAGAGATAGCTCAGTCGGTAGAGCATCAGACTTTTAATCTGAGGGTCCAGGGTTCAAGTCCCTATTCGGGTGAAAGGCTTTCATGTTGTTACGGTCACTCTGTCTTTGACTCACAGATAACAGAGACCTAGGAAACTTGCAGTGCTGTGAGAGCCCAGGGTCAGCACTGAAAACCGTTCTCTACAGAATGAGATGTGTTGGGAAGGCCGAGTGGTTAAGGCGATGGACTCGAAGTCCTTTGGGTTCGAACCCTGCCGACTACGGGCAGGATTGGCCCTTTTGCTTTAGCTTCCTGTGCCGATAGTTGTGTCTTCCAAGACCTTTTGCTTTTGCTCTCTGTGCCGTAATTCCTTGTGGCCTTCATCCCGTAGCGTGTGTTGCAAATGAGCTTTGGCTGGGCGGCATATAATACATAGTATTACTGTAGCAGCGCGGACACACATACCGGAAGCGTTCACTCGGAAGAGAGCGCAAAAACACAACACAAAAATGAACGAAAGAGATCGCGGCAAATTGAGACAGGCTTTTTAAAAATAACTTTTCAAAAACACGGCGCGTTAAAAACACGAAGCCGAGCGTCAGTCAATCTGGTAGCGACGAAAATAGTGCGCGCGTCTAATTATAATTATTAGGGTAATCTGCAGGAAGTGCAAATAGACAATCCTTTAAGTGTGAATTTATCAGTGTGTCTTCAGTCATGTATTGAGTCGGATAAAGACTGTCATTTTTTTTCTCAAGAAAAAAATTGAAATGTTCTTAAGAACATATTTGAGAACTTAGTAAGTATTTTTCAAGAACTGCACTTAAGAACATTCTTACGAACTCTGTGGAATTTATTTGAAGAAATTACTTAACGTACTTCTGAAGAAGATTTTCATCAATCCGGCCCCTGAGTCTGATGGTCAGCTCGCTAGGAAAGAGCGCTCATGAAGTGAACTGAGTGAGTCGGATAAGAGAGACCTAGGAAACATGCAGTGCTGTGGGACCCCAGGGTCAGCACTGAAAAACCCTGCTCCACGGGGTTAGAGGTAGCAGCCTGCTTTCTCCTCGTTGGGACACCCAGGTTACCGTAGTCGTGGCCGAGTGGTTAAGGCGATGGACTAAAAATCCATTGGGGTCTCCCCACGCAGGTTCAAATCCTGCCGACTACGCTGTTCGCCTGCATGCCGAGAAGAAGCGTCTCTTCCTTTTTCTCACGTCCCTAGCATGCTTTTCCGCTCCCTCTCTGCATCGGACAAACACGCCGCTGGCCCTTTTTGCAGTCGTGGGACAGTGGTGCGCCGTGATCGTATAGTGGTTAGTACTCTGCGTTGTGGCCGCAGCAACCCCGGTTCGAATCCGGGTCACGGCAGACTTTTGCCGTCGGGCTCCTTTTTGCCACCTCATCCTTCAGCTGGATTTTTGTGTCTGAAGCTCGGTGGCGTCCTGTTCTGCCCTCCTGCAGCCAAGGGAGCTGGAGGGCCACAGCCAGGTGTAGTCGTGGCCGAGAGGTTAAGGTGATGGACTTGAAATCCATTGGGGTCTCCCCGCACAGGTTTGAACCCTGCCGACTACGGGTGGCGTTTGCTCTCTCACTTTAGTTTTCTGTGCCGATAATTGTTCCTTCCAAGGCCTTTGCTCTATCTGCCGTAATTCTTTTTGAGCTTCTGCTGGGCGGTTTGTGTGGAATCTGTTGTTATATAAAACGTAACAGACCTGCTCTGCTCAAGAGCCCGGATAGCTCAGTCGGTAGAGCATCAGACTTTTAATCTGAGGGTCCAGGGTTCAAGTCCCTGTTCGGGCGAAAGGCTTTCGTGTTGTTACGGTCACTCTGTCTTTGACTCACAGATAACAGAGACCTAGGAAACTTGCAGTGCTGTGGGACCCCAGGGTCAGCACTGAAAAACCTTTCTCTACAGAATGAGATGTGGCAACCTGCTTTGTCCTTGTTGGGAAGGCCGAGTGGTTAAAGCGATGGACTCGAAGTCCTTTGGGTTCGAACCCTGCCGACTACGGGCAGGGTTGGCCCTTTTGCTTTCGCTCTCTGTGCCGTAATTCCTTGTGGCCTTCATCCCGTAGCGTGTGTGGCAAATGAGCTTTGGCTGGGCGGCATATAATACATAGTATTACTGTAGCAGCGCGGACACACATACCGGAAGCGTTCACTTGGAAGAGAGCGCAAAAACACAACACAAAAATGAACGAAAGAGATCGCTGCAAATTGAGACAGGCTTTTTAAAAATAACTTTTCAAAAACACGGCGCGTTAAAAACACGAAGCCGAGCGCCAGTCAATCTGGTAGCGACGAAAATAGTGCGCGCGTCTAATTATAATTATTAGGGTAATCTGCAGGAAGTGCAAATAGACAATCCTTTAAGTGTGAATTTATCAGTGTGTCTTCAGTCATGTATTGAGTCGGATAAAGACTGTCATTTTTTTTCTCAAGAAAAAAATTGAAATGTTCTTAAGAACATATTTGAGAACTTAGTAAGTATTTTTCAAGAACTGCACTTAAGAACATTCTTACGAACTCTGTGGAATTTATTTGAAGAAATTACTTAACGTACTTCTGATGAAGATTTTCGTCAATCCGGCCCCTGAGTCTGATGGTCAGCTCGCTAGGAAAGAGCGCTCATGAAGTGAACTGAGTGAGTCGGATAAGAGAGACCTAGGAAACATGCAGTGCTGTGGGACCCCAGGGTCAGCACTGAAAAACCCTGCTCCACGGGGTTAGAGGTAGCAGCCTGCTTTCTCCTCGTTGGGACACCCAGGTTACCGTAGTCGTGGCCGAGTGGTTAAGGCGATGGACTAGAAATCCATTGGGGTCTCCCTGCGCAGGTTTGAATTCTGCTGACTACGCTGTTCGCCTGCATGCCGAGGAGAAGCGTCTGTGCCTTTTTTTCACGTCCCTAGCATGCTTTTCCGCTCCCTCTCTGCATCGGACAAACACGCCGCTGGCCCTTTTTGCAGTCATGGGACAGTGGTGCGCCGTGATCGTATAGTGGTTAGTACTCTGTGTTGTGGCCGCAGCAACTCCGGGTCACGGCAGACTTTTGCCGTCGGTCTCCTTTTTGCCACCTCATCCTTCAGCTGGATTTTTGTGTCTGAAGCTCGGTGGCGTCCTGTTCTGCCCTCCTGCAGCCAAGGGAGCTGGAGGGCCACAGCCAGACGTAGTCGTGGCCGAGAGGTTAAGGCGATGGACTTGAAATCCATTGGGGTCTCCCCGCGCAGGTTCGAACCCTGCTGACTACGGGTGGCGTTTGCTCTCTCACTTTAGTTTTCTGTGCCGATAATTGTTCCTTCCAAGGCCTTTGCTCTATCTGCCGTAATTCTTTTTGAGCTTCTGCTGGGCGGTTTGTGTGGAATCTGTTGTTATATAAAACGTAACAGACCTGCTCTGCTCAAGAGCCCGGATAGCTCAGTCGGTAGAGCATCAGACTTTTAATCTGAGGGTCCAGGGTTCAAGTCCCTGTTCAGGCGAAAGGCTTTCATGTTGTTACGGTCACTCTGTCTTTGACTCACAGATAACAGAGACCTAGGAAACTTGCAGTGCTGTGGGACCCCAGGGTCAGCACTGAAAAACCTTTCTCTACAGAATGAGATGTGGCAACCTGCTTTGTCCTTGTTGGGAAGGCCGAGTGGTTAAGGCGATGGACTCGAAGTCCTTTGGGTTCGAACCCTGCCGACTACGGGCAGGGTTGGCCCTTTTGCTTTCGCTCTCTGTGCCGTAATTCCTTGTGGCCTTCATCCCGTAGCGTGTGTGGCAAATGAGCTTTGGCTGGGCGGCATATAATACATAGTATTACTGTAGCAGCGCGGACACACATACCGGAAGCGTTCACTTGGAAGAGAGCGCAAAAACACAATACAAAAATGAACGAAAGAGATCGCTGCAAATTGAGGCAGGCTTTTTAAAAATAACTTTTCAAAAACACGGCGCGTTAAAAACACGAAGCCGAGCGCCAGTCAATCTGGTAGCGACGAAAATAGTGCGCGCGTCTAATTATAATTATTAGGGTAATCTGCAGGAAGTGCAAATAGACAATCCTTTAAGTGTGAATTTATCAGTGTGTCTTCAGTCATGTATTGAGTCGGATAAAGACTGTCATTTTTTTTCTCAAGAAAAAAATTGAAATGTTCTTAAGAACATATTTGAGAACTTAGTAAGTATTTTTCAAGAACTGCACTTAAGAACATTCTTACGAACTCTGTGGAATTTATTTGAAGAAATTACTTAACGTACTTCTGATGAAGATTTTCGTCAATCCGGCCCCTGAGTCTGATGGTCAGCTCGCTAGGAAAGAGCGCTCATGAAGCGAACTGAGTGAGTCGGATAAGAGAGACCTAGGAAACATGCAGTGCTGTGGGACCCCAGGGTCAGCACTGAAAAACCCTGCTCCACGGGGTTAGAGGTAGCAGCCTGCTTTCTCCTCGTTGGGACACCCAGGTTACCGTAGTCGTGGCCGAGTGGTTAAGGCGATGGACTAGAAATCCATTGGGGTCTCCCTGCGCAGGTTCGAATTCTGCTGACTACGCTGTTCGCCTGCATGCCGAGGAGAAGCGTCTGTGCCTTTTTTTCACGTCCCTAGCATGCTTTTCCGCTCCCTCTCTGCATCGGACAAACACGCCGCTGGCCCTTTTTGCAGTCATGGGACAGTGGTGCGCCGTGATCGTATAGTGGTTAGTACTCTGCGTTGTGGCCGCAACAACCCCGGTTCGAATCCGTGTCACGGCAGACTTTTGCCGTCGGTCTCCTTTTTGCCACCTCATCCTTCAGCTAGATTTTTGTGTCTGAAGCTCGGTGGCGTCCTGTTCTGCCCTCCTGCAGCCAAGGGAGCTGGAACGCCGCAGCCGGGCGTAGTCGTGGCCGAGAGCTTAAGGCGATGCACTTGAAATCCATAGGGTTCTCCCCGCGCAGGTTCGAACCCTGCCGACTACGGGTGGCGTTTGCTCTCTCACTTTAGTTTTCTGTGCCGATAATTGTTCCTTCCAAGGCCTTTGCTCTATCTGCCGTAATTCTTTATGAGCTTCTGCGGGGCGGTTTGTGTGGAATCTGTTGTTATATAAAACGTAACAAACCTGCTTTGCTCAAGAGATAGCTCAGTCGGTAGAGCATCAGACTTTTAATCTGAGGGTCCAGGGTTCAAGTCCCTATTCGGGCGAAAGGCTTTCATGTTGTTACGGTCACTCTGTCTTTGACTCACAGATAACAGAGACCTAGGAAACTTGCAGTGCTGTGAGAGCCCAGGGTCAGCACTGAAAAACCGTTCTCTACAGAATGAGATGTGTTGGGAAGGCCGAGTGGTTAAGGCGATGGACTCAAAGTCCTTTGGGTTCGAACCCTGCCGACTACGGGCAGGATTGGCTTTAGCTTCCTTTGCCGATAGTTGTGTCTTCCAAGACCTTTTGCTTTTGCTCTCTGTGCCGTAATTCCTTGTGGCCTTCATCCCGTAGCGTGTGTGGCAAATGAGCTTTGGCTGGGCGGCATATAATACATAGTATTACTGTAGCAGCGCGGACACACATACCGGAAGCGTTCACTCGGAAGAGAGCGCAAAAACACAACACAAAAATGAACGAAAGAGATCGCTGCAAATTGAGACAGGCTTTTTAAAAATAACTTTTCAAAAACACGGCGCGTTAAAAACACGAAGCCGAGCGTCAGTCAATCTGGTAGCGACGAAAATAGTGCGCGCGTCTAATTATAATTATTAGGGTAATCTGCAGGAAGTGCAAATAGACAATCCTTTAAGTGTGAATTTATCAGTGTGTCTTCAGTCATGTATTGAGTCGGATAAAGACTGTCATTTTTTTTCTCAAGAAAAAAATTGAAATGTTCTTAAGAACATATTTGAGAACTTAGTAAGTATTTTTCAAGAACTGCACTTAAGAACATTCTTACGAACTCTGTGGAATTTATTTGAAGAAATTACTTAACGTACTTCTGATGAAGATTTTCATCAATCCGGCCCCTGAGTCTGATGGTCAGCTCGCTAGGAAAGAGCGCTCATGAAGTGAACTGAGTGAGTCGGATAAGAGAGACCTAGGAAACATGCAGTGCTGTGGGACCCAGGGTCAGCACTGAAAAACCCTGCTCCACGGGGTTAGAGGTAGCAGCCTGCTTTCTCCTCGTTGGGACACCCAGGTTACCGTAGTCGTGGCCGAGTGGTTAAGGCGATGGACTAGAAATCCATTGGGGTCTCCCCGCGCAGGTTCAAATCCTGCCGACTACGCTGTTCGCCTGCATGCTGAGAAGAAGCGTCTGTTCCTTTTTCTCACGTCCCTAGCATGCTTTTCCGCTCCCTCTCTGCATCGGACAAACACGCCGCTGGCCCTTTTTGCAGTTGTGGGACAGTGGTGCGCCGTGATCGTATAGTGGTTAGTACTCTGCGTTGTGGAAAGCTCTCGAACCGGGGTTGTGGCCGCAGCAACCCCGGTTCGAATCCGGGTCACGGCAGACTTTTGCCGTCGGTCTCCTTTTTGCCACCTCATCCTTCAGCTGGATTTTTGTGTCTGAAGCTCGGTGGCGTCCTGTTCTGCCCTCCTGCAGCCAAGGGAGCTGGAATGCCGCAGCCGGGCGTAGTCGTGGCCGAGAGCTTAAGGCGATGCACTTGAAATCCATAGGGTTCTCCCCGCGCAGGTTCGAACCCTGCCGACTACGGGTGGCGTTTGCTCTCTCACTTTAGTTTTCTGTGCCGATAATTGTTCCTTCCAAGGCCTTTGCTCTATCTGCCGTAATTCTTTATGAGCTTCTGCGGGGCGGTTTGTGTGGAATCTGTTGTTATATAAAACGTAACAGACCTGCTCTGCTCAAGAGCCAGGATAGCTCAGTCGGTAGAGCATCAGACTTTTAATCTGAGGGTCCAGGGTTCAAGTCCCTGTTCGGGCGAAAGGCTTTCGTGTTGTTACGGTCACTCTGTCTTTGACTCACAGATAACAGAGACCTAGGAAACTTGCAGTGCTGTGGGACCCCAGGGTCAGCACTGAAAAACCTTTCTCTACAGAATGAGATGTGGCAACCTGCTTTGTCCTTGTTGGGAAGGCCGAGTGGTTAAAGCGATGGACTCGAAGTCCTTTGGGTTCGAACCCTGCCGACTACGGGCAGGGTTGGCCCTTTTGCTTTCGCTCTCTGTGCCGTAATTCCTTGTGGCCTTCACCCCGTAGCGTGTGTGGCAAATGAGCTTTGGCTGGGCGGCATATAATACATAGTATTACTGTAGCAGCGCGGACACACATACCGGAAGCGTTCACTTGGAAGAGAGCGCAAAAACACAACACAAAAATGAACGAAAGAGATCGCTGCAAATTGAGACAGGCTTTTTAAAAATAACTTTTCAAAAACACGGCGCGTTAAAAACACGAAGCTGAGTGCCAGTCAATCTGGTAGCGACGAAAATAGTGCGCGCGTCTAATTATAATTATTAGGGTAATCTGCAGGAAGTGCAAATAGACAATCCTTTAAGTGTGAATTTATCAGTGTGTCTTCAGTCATGTATTGAGTCGGATAAAGACTGTCATTTTTTTTCTCAAGAAAAAAATTGAAATGTTCTTAAGAACATATTTGAGAACTTAGTAAGTATTTTTCAAGAACTGCACTTAAGAACATTCTTACGAACTCTGTGGAATTTATTTGAAGAAATTACTTAACGTACTTCTGAAGAAGATTTTCATCAATCCGGCCCCTGAGTCTGATGGTCAGCTCGCTAGGAAAGAGCGCTCATGAAGTGAACTGAGTGAGTCGGATAAGAGAGACCTAGGAAACATGCAGTGCTGTGGGACCCCAGGGTCAGCACTGAAAAACCCTGCTCCACGGGGTTAGAGGTAGCAGCCTGCTTTCTCCTCGTTGGGACACCCAGGTTACCGTAGTCGTGGCCGAGTGGTTAAGGCGATGGACTAGAAATCCATTGGGGTCTCCCCGCGCAGGTTCAAATCCTGCCGACTACGCTGTTCGCCTGCATGCCGAGAAGAAGCGTCTGTTCCTTTTTCTCACGTCCCTAGCATGCTTTTCCGCTCCCTCTCTGCATCGGACAAACACGCCGCTGGCCCTTTTTGCAGTCGTGGGACAGTGGTGCGCTGTGATCGTATAGTGGTTAGTACTCTGCGTTGTGGAAAGCTCTCGAACCGGGGTTGTGGCCGCAGCAACCCCGGTTCGAATCCGGGTCACGGCAGACTTTTGCCGTCGGTCTCCTTTTTGCCACCTCATCCTTCAGCTGGATTTTTGTGTCTGAAGCTCGGTGGCGTCCTGTTCTGCCCTCCTGCAGCCAAGGGAGCTGGAATGCCGCAGCCGGGCGTAGTCGTGGCCGAGAGCTTAAGGCGATGCACTTGAAATCCATAGGGTTCTCCCCCCGCAGGTTCGAACCCTGCCGACTACGGGTGGCGTTTGCTCTCTCACTTTAGTTTTCTGTGCCGATAATTGTTCCTTCCAAGGCCTTTGCTCTATCTGCCGTAATTCTTTATGAGCTTCTGCGGGGCGGTTTGTGTGGAATCTGTTGTTATATAAAACGTAACAGACCTGCTTTGCTCAAGAGCCCGGATAGCTCAGTCGGTAGAGCATCAGACTTTTAATCTGAGGGTCCAGGGTTCAAGTCCCTATTCGGGCGAAAGGCTTTCATGTTGTTACGGTCACTGTGTCTTTGACTCACAGATAACAGAGACCTAGGAAACTTGCAGTGCTGTGAGAGCCCAGGGTCAGCACTGAAAAACCGTTCTCTACAGAATGAGATGTGTTGGGAAGGCCGAGTGGTTAAGGCGATGGACTCGAAGTCCTTTGGGTTCGAACCCTGCCGACTACGGGCAGGATTGGCTTTAGCTTCCTTTGCCGATAGTTGTGTCTTCCAAGACCTTTTGCTTTTGCTCTCTGTGCCGTAATTCCTTGTGGCCTTCATCCCGTAGCGTGTGTGGCAAATGAGCTTTGGCTGGGCGGCATATAATACATAGTATTACTGTAGCAGCGCGGACACACATACCGGAAGCGTTCACTCAGAAGAGAGCGCAAAAACACAACACAAAAATGAACGAAAGAGATCGCTGCAAATTGAGACAGGCTTTTTAAAAATAACTTTTCAAAAACACGGCGCGTTAAAAACACGAAGCCGAGCGTCAGTCAATCTGGTAGCGACGAAAATAGTGCGCGCGTCTAATTATAATTATTAGGGTAATCTGCAGGAAGTGCAAATAGACAATCCTTTAAGTGTGAATTTATCAGTGTGTCTTCAGTCATGTATTGAGTCGGATAAAGACTGTCATTTTTTTTCTCAAGAAAAAAATTGAAATGTTCTTAAGAACATATTTGAGAACTTAGTAAGTATTTTTCAAGAACTGCACTTAAGAACATTCTTACGAACTCTGTGGAATTTATTTGAAGAAATTACTTAACGTACTTCTGAAGAAGATTTTCATCAATCCGGCCCCTGAGTCTGATGGTCAGCTCGCAAGGAAAGAGCGCTCATGAAGTGAACTGAGTGAGTCGGATAAGAGAGACCTAGGAAACATGCAGTGCTGTGGGACCCCAGGGTCAGCACTGAAAAACCCTGCTCCACGGGGTTAGAGGTAGCAGCCTGCTTTCTCCTCGTTGGGACACCCAGGTTACCGTAGTCGTGGCCGAGTGGTTAAGGCGATGGACTAGAAATCCATTGGGGTCTCCCCGCGCAGGTTCAAATCCTGCCGACTACGCTGTTCGCCTGCATGCCGAGAAGAAGCGTCTGTTCCTTTTTCTCACGTCCCTAGCATGCTTTTCCGCTCCCTCTCTGCATCGGACAAACACGCCGCTGGCCCTTTTTGCAGTCGTGGGACAGTGGTGCGCCGTGATCGTATAGTGGTTAGTACTCTGCGTTGTGGCCGCAGCAACCCCGGTTTGAATCCGGGTCACGGCAGACTTTTGCCGTCGGGCTACTTTTTGCCACCTCATCCTTCAGCTGGATTTTTGTGTCTGAAGCTCGGTGGCGTCCTGTTCTGCCCTCCTGCAGCCAAGGGAGCTGGAAGGCCGCAGCCAGGCGTAGTCGTGGCCGAGAGGTTAAGGCGATGGACTTGAAATCCATTGGGGTCTCCCCGCGCAGGTTTGAACCCTGCCGACTACGGGTTGCGTTTGCTCTCTCACTTTAGTTTTCTGTGCCGATAATTGTTCCTTCCAAGGCCTTTGCTCTATCTGCCGTAATTCTTTATGAGCTTCTGCGGGGCGGTTTGTGTGGAATCTGTTGTTATATAAAACGTAACAGACCTGCTTTGCTCAAGAGATAGCTCAGTCGGTAGAGCATCAGACTTTTAATCTGAGGGTCCAGGGTTCAAGTCCCTATTCGGGCGAAAGGCTTTCATGTTGTTACGGTCACTCTGTCTTTGACTCAGATAACAGAGACCTAGGAAACTTGCAGTGCTGTGAGAGCCCAGGGTCAGCACTGAAAAACCGTTCTCTACAGAATGAGATGTGTTGGGAAGGCCGAGTGGTTAAGGCGATGGACTCGAAGTCCTTTGGGTTCGAACCCTGCCGACTACGGGCAGGATTGGCCCTTTTGCTTTAGCTTCCTGTGCCGATAGTTGTGTCTTCCAAGACCTTTTGCTTTTGCTCTCTGTGCCGTAATTCCTTGTGGCCTTCATCCCGTAGCGTGTGTGGCAAATGAGCTTTGGCTGGGCGGCATATAATACATAGTATTACTGTAGCAGCGCGGACACACATACCGGAAGCGTTCACTCGGAAGAGAGCGCAAAAAACACAACACAAAAATGAACGAAAGAGATCGCGGCAAATTGAGACAGGCTTTTTAAAAATAACTTTTCAAAAACACGGCGCGTTAAAAACACGAAGCCGAGCGTCAGTCAATCTGGTAGCGACGAAAATAGTGCGCGCGGTCTAATTTATAATTATTAGGGTAATCTGCAGGAAGTGCAAATAGACAATCCTTTAAGTGTGAATTTATCAGTGTCTTCAGTCATGTATTGAGTCGGATAAAGACTGTCATTTTTTTTCTCAAGAAAAAAATTGAAATGTTCTTAAGAACATATTGAGAACTTAGTAAGTATTTTTCAAGAACTGCACTTAAGAACATTCTTACGAACTCTGTGGAATTTATTTGAAGAAATTACTTAACGTACTTCTGAAGAAGATTTTCATCAATCCGGCCCCTGAGTCTGATGGTCAGCTCGCTAGGAAAGAGCGCTCATGAAGTGAACTGAGTGAGTCGGATAAGAGAGACCTAGGAAACATGCAGTGCTGTGGGACCCAGGGTCAGCACTGAAAAACCCTGCTCCACGGGGTTAGAGGTAGCAGCCTGCTTTCTCCTCGTTGGGACACCCAGGTTACCGTAGTCGTGGCCGAGTGGTTAAGGCGATGGACTCGAAGTCCTTTGGGTTCGAACCCTACGGGCAGGGTTGGCCCTTTTGCTTTCGCTCTCTGTGCCGATAGTTGTGTCTTCCAAGACCTTTTGCTTTTGCTCTCTGTGCCGTAATTCCTTGTGGCCTTCATCCCGTAGCGTGTGTGGCAAATGAGCTTTGGCTGGGTGGCATATAATACATAGTATTACTGTAGCAGCGCGGACACACATACCGGAAGCGTTCACTCGGAAGAGAGCGCAAAAACACAACACAAAAATGAACGAAAGAGATCGCTGCAAATTGAGACAGGCTTTTTAAAAATAACTTTTCAAAAACACGGCGTGTTAAAAACACAAAGCCGAGCGTCAGTCAATCTGGTAGCGACGAAAATAGTGCGCGCGTCTAATTATAATTATTAGGGTAATCTGCAGGAAGTGCAAATAGACAATCCTTTAATTGTGAATTTATCAGTGTGTCTTCAGTCATGTATTGAGTCGGATAAAGACTGTCATTTTTTTTCTCAAGAAAAAAATTGAAATGTTCTTAAGAACATATTTGAGAACTTAGTAAGTATTTTTCAAGAACTGCACTTAAGAACATTCTTACGAACTCTGTGGAATTTATTTGAAGAAATTACTTAACGTACTTCTGAAGAAGATTTTCATCAATCCGGCCCCTGAGTCTGATGGTCAGCTCGCTAGGAAAGAGCGCTCATGAAGTGAACTGAGTGAGTCGGTGATAAGAGAGACCTAGGAAACATGCAGTGCTGTGGGACCCCAGGATCAGCACTGAAAACCCTGCCCACGGGGTTAGAGGTAGCAGCCTGCTTTTCCTCGTTGGGACACCCAGGTTACCGTAGTCGTGGCCGAGTGGTTAAGGCGATGGACTAGAAATCCATTGGGGTCCCCGCGCAGGTTCAAATCCTGCCGACTACGCTGTTTGCCTGCATGCCGAGAAGAAGCATCTGTGCCTTTTTCTCACGTCCCTAGCATGCTTTTCGCTCCTCTCTGCATCGGAAAAACACGCCGCTGGCCCTTTTTGCAGTCTTGGGACAGTGGTGCGCCGTGATCGTATAGTGGTTAGTACTCTGCGTTGTGGCCGCAGCAACCCGGTTCGAAATCGGGGGTCACGGCAGACTTTTGCCGTCGGGCTCCTTTTTGCCACCTCATCCTTCAGCTGGATTTTTGTGTCTGAAGCTCGGTGGCGTCCTGTTCTGCCCTCCTGCAGCCAAGGGAGCTGGAGGGCCACAGCCAGGCGTAGTCGTGGCCGAGAGGTTAAGGCGATGGACTTGAATCCATTGGGGTCTCCCTGCGCAGGTTCGAACCCTGCCGACTACGGGTGGCGTTTGCTCTCTCACTTTAGTTTTCTGTGCCGATAATTGTTCCTTCCAAGGCCTTTGCTCTATCTGCCGTAATTCTTTTTGAGCTTCTGCTGGGCGGTTTGTGTGGAATCTGTTGTTATATAAAACGTAACAGACTGCTCTTGCTCAAGAGCCTGGATAGCTCAGTCGGTAGAGCATCAGACTTTTATCTGAGGGTCCAGGGTTCAAGTCCCTGTTCGGGCGAAAGGCTTTCATGTTGTTACGGTCACTCTGTCTTTGACTCACAGATAACAGAGACCTAGGAAACATGCAGTGCTGTGGGACCCAGGGTCAGCACTGGAAAACCCTGCTCCACGGGGTTAGAGTAGCAGCCTGCTTTCTCTCGTTGGGACAACCAGGTTACCGTAGTCGTGGCCGAGCCGACTACGCTGTTCGCCTGCATGCGAGAAGAAGCGTCTGTGCCTTTTTCTCCGTCCCCTAGCGCTTTTCGCTCCCTCTCTGCATCGGACAGACACGCCGCTGGCCCTTTTTGCAGTCGTGGGACAGTGGTGCGCCGTGATCGTATAGTGGTTAGTACTCTGCGTTGTGGCCGCAGCAACCCCGGTTCGAATCCGCGGTCACGGCAGACTTTGCCGTCGGGCTCCTTTTGCCACCTCATCCTTCAGCTGGATTTTGTGTCTGAAGCTCGGTGGCGTCCTGTTCTGCCCTCCTGCAGCCAAGGGAGCTGGAGGGCCACAGCCAGGCTAGTCGTGGCCGAGAGGTTAAGGGATGGACTTGAAATCCATTGGGGGTCTCCCCGCGCAGATTCGAACCCTGCCGACTACGGGTGGGTTTGCTCTCTCACTTTAGTTTCCTGTGCCGATAATTGTTCCTTCCAAGGCCTTTGCTCTATCTGCCGTAATTCTTTTTGAGCGTCTGCGGGGGCGGTTTGTGTGGAATCTGTTGTTATATAAACGTAACAGACCTGCTCTGCTCAAGAGCCCGGATAGCGGTGCCTGAGGACCGATCGTCTGTCTTATATCAACAAATCACGTCTCTGCATTTGTATCTTATGACAGCCATCAGATTTCACCATTTCATTTCTGCATTTAGTGACAGCCAATCAGCGTTGGGCCCTTTTCTATCTTGAAGCGGGATGAGGAGCATGGCATTAAGTCCGCGTCCATCGCTCACAGCGAGCTATTTTATTATATTTTGTGAGTTATTTTGGGAAAAAAAGCCGCCGTTAAGTCCGTCTTTGAACTTAGCGACTTGGGAATCAAATCCACCCAGGTATGATTCCTCAATGTAATTTAACTAGCTAGCTAAAAAAATAAGAAAAACCCTTTAGGAGTTAACATTTAATCGTTTTTTAAATAAACTATTACATTGTTTTAGGTAAGGTGTTGTTTATTTAGTTCGCTAGCTAACGTTAGCTATGAATGAATGAATGCATGAATGAATGAATGGAGCTATCTGAAACGTATTTTCGACAGAGAAACAAACGATTTACATTATTATAAATAGTAGTCTATAAGGTTGGTATACCGTTGGAGCAATACCTGATATTGTGTTAGCTTTTAACACCCAAAATGAATAAGTTCTGTGTTGTATTCAAGTGTTTGTTTCCTTTTAACACCCAAAATGAATGAGTTTTGTGTTGTATTCAAGTGTTGCACCTGTTATATCAGGAGACTTTGTGTTTACCAACTGATAATAAACTTAATATGATTGTACTAAATTACTTATAATACCAGGTGTCCTCCTGTACACTGTAACTGGCACCACTACCAAGGAGCATGTCTTGCCAAACTACAGATGTGCAAGAGGGTCCACATCTCTTGAATCATTTCACTTGCATCTGAACAGGTTCATTCAGGTCAGTATGAATCACTTTTTATTTATCAGCAAGATTACATATTTGCAGTTAAACATTTTATTATTATTATTATTTAGTAGTAGTAGTATTGTTATAGTTATAATTATTGTTATTATTATTAACCTTGAAACGCTGACACAGTCTGTCAAAGAACCAAACACAATAAGTTAACCTAACAATATTGCTCACAATTGTACTATCTTACGGAACCAGTGCCAACAGCCTGAATTTCCAGCTGTACCTCCTGGAGGGCCTTTACAGATAGAACCAGGACCGTGAAGCTGCATCTCTGGCAGTCGGGGATCCATCACTGCTCAGCTACTCAGGTGACCTTGTTCACTGTGTCAACAACTACAGTGTCAAGGTGCTGGGAAGGAAGCTTGTCCCCTCTTCAGCCACCTTCTGTTTACACTGGTTAGTTTAAGCTTTCCATCAGGAGGCTATTTTCTATATCCATAAAATAGAATTATATTTTTATGAATTTTCTGAAAAGTACATTTTCGCCTTGCAGGATTACTGAGCAGATGCTGGAAGATGCAGGCACAGAGGAAGAGTTGTAAAATGAGGGCTTTGAAGATTCTGGTTTGGACCCCACTGTTGGGCTACTGGACCCATCCCCTGGTCCATCACCTGCCACCACCAGCTCAGCCGTCATTCCAACTCCCACCTCTCTCCAGACCACTGCACGACCTTCAGGGCCTGCATCTGATATCACTACAGCTGCATTTGAGCAACAACTGGTAATTATGCCTGTCACCTTTTTTTTTATCATACTGTGTCAGTGGACTTCCCAGTTGCTCCGGATAATTAAGAATTTTATTGTACTATAATAATAATTATAATCATCATCATTATTGTATAATAATAATTAGAAAATGTATTTGTATATCACTTTTCAAAAACACATTTTCAAATCACAAAACAATATGCAATGCAATCGTGAAATAGAGATGAAAGGCAATGAACAAAAATCTGAGGAATACATAAATTAATAAAAGCATAATGCAAAAGATAAGCTCTAATTGAAATCCATTTTATAAAAATGTGTTTTTTAAAGAGTATTACATTTTCCAGATTGGGCATGCTTGTCCCAGCTCTGCTGCTGCTAGTCCCTCTTCACTGCCATCACCCGTCACCCCTGCAGCACCTGGCAAGTCTTTTGTGTCAGTGGTATTATTGTCTTGCTTGTAATTGTATTATTTTGATGTTTATTTCATTAGTGTTATTATTATTTGTTATTATTACATTTAACAGGCTGCAAATGAGCACACCGCTGCACCCTCTGACCCAACAGCTGTCCCCACCAGCCTAGCCTCTGCTCCTCCTTACTGTTCCATCGTCCCAGCCTCTCTTGCCACTACTCCAGCTACAAGTCCCTCTGAGCCACCTGCCATGACTCCAGCAGCACCACAGCAACAGCTGGTAGGTCTTTTGTGACATGTTGTATCAGTGTGAAAGATGTGCTATTTTTCTGCCTGTGATGTTTTTATTTTATTTTTATATATTCCTATATTTACCAGGCTGTGGATGAGCGCAACATCCCAGGGATGGACAGAGTGGACAGCCTGGCAGAGTACTTGGTGGGACTGAGGAATGAAACTGGACAAACACTTAACTCCCAGCAGGCCAGTACCATCATAGCTCTGTGGCAGAACCTTCTACCATATGACCAGCAGCGTGTGGCGTACTCTGCTCGGCGCCGGTCACGTCTGACAACAGGACGCTTCAGGTGCTCTAAATAGAAACCTGAATTTATGCCAGGTGTGGAGAGCATGACACGTTGCGTCCTAGGATCAACAGGATCCTCTGCCCAGTGTCCCCAAAATGCTGGTATTCCACTTGACCAGTGGATGGAGGAGATGCAGAGGAAGAGGGCAGATAAGAAATAGATTAGTTTGTCTTTGTCTCATACTGTTTAGATGTGTAGTGGAAATACTTCAGTCATGTTCTATTAGTTCGTTGATGTAACTGTTCAACATTCATCCCATATAACAGGTCTGGCATTTCAAAAAAAATCAACATAACAGAAATAACACACTGTATATTACTGTTTTTTTTTTGTGTGAGCCTTGCAAGATGTGTTGATTTTGTTATTTGTATATTTTTTACCAGCTGATCAGAATCTTCTACCTTTTATTACTTTGTGTATTTTGTTTATTTATTTATTTTATATTTGTATTATATATATTATAAATGTATATAATATATTCTTCAATTTCTTTGTATCTGTGATATGCTTACTGTGTGTGTGAGAGAAAGAAAGAAAGAGATAATTAATATTTTGTAATAAATTTGTAATCTATTTAAACAGCAAGGCCTTTATCTTTATTTATTGCCAACAGTCACTCAGAGAAAACAATTACAAACTTTCAATTCTAATTCCTTTCATTTTTAAATTAGATTTGGGTATTGGGTATTTTTTCTCAAGCAATGTAAAACACATACATGCATACATACATACATACATACATACACACAAACAATACATATGAATATAGTAATAACTTTTTATACATTTTAGTCAAAACAAAACATACATGTGTAGGTGTCCGCTAGTGCAACTAATTGATAGAAATGTTTCTTGCATTGCTATGTAAATTAAGTTAATTATTATCTATATCGTTGTTACATAAGTGTTCACTTAAGTAACATATATTTGACTGTATGACATTCATAATAAGCCATTGTCCTATTTGTATCAGTTAAGAAGTGATTAATTAAATGATACGTTATATTTCAGTTAGAATATTTTAGTTAGTTAGTTTTTGGTTAAAGATGCCTGGTCCAGTCGGGGATCGAACCGCCAACCTTTGGATCCACAGCGCCCCATGCAAAGTGTTATCTATGGACGTATTTCTCAAACTAATAATGTAATATATGTGTCCTGTAGCTTCTGACGGGCACCAGAGTCAATATTAACTCTCATTTCACTTCATTTTATCTCAATTTCTCAATTTTTCTCTCCTTTTTCCTCCTTCCCCCTTCTTCTTCTTCCCCCCTCTCCTATACAGACTATTGTTCCCCAGCTTCCTGCCTGGAAGTTTCTAGTAAGACCTTGATTAGCTGCTTCAGCTGTGTTTAATTAAGGTTGGAGCTAAACTCTGCAGGACACCAGCCCACCAGGACCGAGTTTGGAGACCCTTGGTCAAAATGATTGAGATGGCCAATCAAATCAAAGACTGTGAGCATGAATTCTAGATGTTGATATAAAAAATAATTAATTTAATAATGTCAGACATTATTAAATTAATGTCTGACATATCTTACGATAGAAATGATAAAAGACTGGTAGGAACATCCAGTGATGCAAACTACTTGATGACTTTATCGCTGATTTAAATTGAAGACATATCATTTACGTCAGGGGTTCTCAAAGTCTACATTCAAAGGTCCAAATCTGAATTTTCATCAATGTCAAAGGTCCGGAACAATTGGTTATCACAAAACTTGTTTTTAAATAAACATGCATAACAAATCAACACAAATTTTTTGAAAAAATAAAGTGCCTTTTTTATATTCAAAATACATTAATAACAAGTGCAAAAGTGGCAAAACCTACACTTTTTACACAATTTAAGTGTCAGCAGAGGTTGAGTGATACAGGTTTTTCTCTGACCGATGCTGATGCCGATATTTAGAAATCAGGGCAGCGGATCGCCAATATATGATGCCGATTTTTTTTTTTTTTGGCTGATATGTTTGGCCGATTTTTTTTTTTTATTCTTCATCTCATAAAAGAGAGTATGAGTAAATGTATATTGCAGGGCACAAGATAGTAATAGTAGTAGTAGCCTAATTCATAGTAATAATACATGGCTCAACAGGTCTGGAGCTTTTTGTTTATGTTTGTGAACAGACACCAGTGTTTCCCACAGACTTGCAAATGCAAATTCATTCTCTGCCAGCAGGAGGCGCTTTTAGAGTGGGGAGAAATATAGAAGTTTCCCCGGTAAGGGCTGTAAATCAAATAAGCGCTGCACTCACAAATGCTACTTTATCAGGCATTACAGTAAAGACAAAATTAAAATGAAATGGAGCTTTTCTGAAGACTGTCCCCTGCAAACATGTCCTTGCAGGGCCCATGCTGGCTTTTTGTGGGCACAGTGGGCTAGGGCCAGCCCACACCAAACCTAAACAGGCCCAGTGCGGGCTTACCCAGGCTCTCTGTGAGCAGCCCTCACTATGGGACTACCCACATTAATCCAATGATGGCCCAGTGTGGGCCAGACGTGAGCCTGTTAATAGGAATTTTGTGGGCAGATTTCCTCCCTACCACTAGGGGTGCTAGGGTGTTTTAGGTTTCCTTAAGTAAAGCCATGTGGTAGAGAGAGTTAGCAAGAACACGCAGCAACATCGAAAGCTTCAGTCCAAATGGGGAAGGTTGTCATCTCTTCCTAATCACTCATACTCAACTGTCTGTCATACAATCACCATCAATCTGATTGTTCAATAGAGTTGAAGACATGGATCCAATTCATATCAGATTAAGTCTTTGTAGCGACTCAGTGATCAGGAGAGTTTGAATAAATTCAATCATCAGGTTGTATTGAGATTAACAGTATTATGGGCTGATATTTTATCCACAAAAAAATCTTATTTTATCCTGTTGCAAACTTACACACATTCAACAGAAAACATATACAGTATACCATTTACTATATAATTAACTTAATTGTATTAATTGTTGTAATTTTCAATAAAAGTCTATTTTCTAACAATTTTTTTTTTATGTGTCTAATATTTATTTACAGATCAGCAATGTTGCTGGCAGGTGAAGTTGTGACATTTTTGGTCTCAAGAATCAGTAATAGGATGGTTTGCTATTTCAGTGTCAAATGAGTGTGACATTCACTGCACACCAGAGGGCTCTGTCACCCACTTATCATATATAAATATACTGTATGAGCAGAGAGAACTTTTCTAAAAACAAAACATTTCAAAGATGTTTATTTTATAAAGATTTTTGAATTTCAATAAATTGTGATTTGAGATTGAGAATTGTGATTGAAAGTTTACAAGTTGACTTCATTCTTGTCTTTGGCAGCCAGTCAAAACATTTTGGCTTTGATTAAAATGGATCTCAGCAGAAACACAGCAACTCCATATGCTCTCGAGCTCTACCAACCTCATGTTATTCAACAACCCTCATTCAAATATTTATTTTGTATTGTGGCACGTATGGGTCCATGGTGTGTGTGGGCACAGGTTAATTACAATAGAAATAGGCTGCTTTACATGTCCAAAATACCATGAAGCGCAATGTGTTATGGAAAGTCTTATAGTGTAAACATCATGAGTCTCTGCTGACCTGTCTGAGTGTGAACCTGTCATGCACAAAGCACATAATATAATTGGGTGACTATTTTCATAAAGTTTAATGAATAAATAGAAAATTTGCATGAAGCAAAATGGATTTTATTACAATATAGGAAATATGTAATTTTACATAAACATGTAATTTGTACAATGAAATAATTAAGAAATAATTAAAATCAGGCAGTAAAAATGTGTTGTGTGTCTTTTTGTCAATGTGGGACAGACTCCCAAATCTGAAAATGCTAAATGCTGTTATTTATGCAAAACTTTAAAAAAAATCTGATTTGTGTGCATGTGTAGTTCCACTACTGTCAATTAACTATCTATCTATCTATCTATCTTAGATAGAACTGACATATTTTCATTCTCAGTAAAGACCAGTAATATATCATGATCATCATCATTGTTGCCTCAGGAAATAATAATAATGTTGGCTAAAATTTCCACATAATCAAATGTTGATTCTATGAACCTTGTGGCTTTACAGTCATCAGACTCAAATCTCTGGTGCACTGACACTGACATGCTCTCCCTCTGTCTCTGAACAAGAATGCATGTGTAGCAGCTAATAAAGTGCAAATGCATCTAAATAATATTGGAGGAATCTTCTATATTGAAAAATATTACAAGTACTTTACTGACTGCTCCAATTCTTCTCTCTCTCTCTCTCTCTATATATATATATATATATATATATATATAAACGCATAAGAGGACGTGAGGCATTATAAAAAAGCAAGCAACAGGATCAATTTATGAACGTGTAAATAGTTCAAGGTTTGGAATGAAAAACAAACACATGCACCGTTTCATCAGAGGACAAATCTGCAGACATATAGGTCTTTATCATATAAATGCATGCAAGTTTATTCTTTTGCTTATTTCTGTATTGTAAATGCCATGTGTAGTGTACACAAAACGTCAATAAAATATTCATAATGAATACTTTACCACTAAATAATTCAGTAATAACAGTGCAACATATAATAACATGGCAATCATTTTAAATGCTGTATAAACAAACATTCACCAAAGCATTTTTCAGAAAACATTATCACTATAAGAGGAAGAATTAATTGTCACGAAAACCTCTCAAACAAGATAGATCCAATAGCAGCTTTATTTATAGAGTCCAAACAATAGTCCACACTGGGGCAAAAACAAAACTGCAAACAATAATCCAGCAACCAAACACACTGAAAACAGGGTATAAATCAAGGATGAAACTAATCAGTAAATGATGTACAGCTGAGAATGATCAGATAATCCTGAGTGCAAGGGGTGATGGGAAACGAAGTCCAGAACCAAAAAACAATCCAAAAAGAGTGCCCTCTTGTGGCTGACATAGGCACTCCAGCAACTGGTTGTGACATAACCCCGGCCTTAAGGAGCGGATTCCAGATGCTCCAGCTGAAAACACAAAAGTTCAGAAGGGAGGTGGAAAAGAGGCGGATAAGGGGGAGGGACGGCGGGCCAGGTCCATGCAATGGAAGAGGGGCCAAAAACAAAGGGTGGGGCCGGCGGAGCAGGAGGCCAGGGCGGGGCCGGCAAGGCGAGGAGCTTATTTGAGGCCAACAAGGCTAGAAGCTTGAGTGATGCCAGCAGGGCGAGGAGCTTGGTTGAGACCAACAGGGTTAAGGGCTTGGGTGGTGTCAAGATGGCCTCCGGGCCAACAACAGGCTCTAAAGTGGGCTCAGAGAACTCCCGGACTGGCGCTGGCTCTTGAGTGGACTCTGAGGGCTCCCAGATGGGAGCGGGCTCTGGACTGGACTCTGAGGGCTCCCGGACTGGAGCGGGCTCCGAAGTGGATTCCGGGGGCTCCCGGACTGGAGCAAGCTCCGGAGTGGACTCTGGGGGCTCCCGGACTGGAGCAAGCTCCGGAGTGGACTCTGGGGGCTCCCGGACTGGAGCAAGCTCCGGAGTGGACTCTGGGGGCTCCCGGACTGGAGCAAGCTCCGGAGTGGACTCTGGGGCTCCCGGACTGGAGCAAGCTCCGGAGTGGACTCTGGGGGCTCCCTGGACTGGAGCAAGCTCCGGAGTGGACTCTGGGGGCTCCTGGACTGGAGCAAGCTCCGGAGTGGACTCTGGGGGCTCCTGGACTGGAGCAAGCTCCGGAGTGGACTCTGGGGGCTCCTGGACTGGAGCAAGCTCCGGAGTGGACTCTGGGGGCTCCTGGACTGGAGCAAGCTCCGGAGTGGACTCTGGGGGCTCCTGGACAGGAGCAAGCTCTTGAGTGGACTCTGAGACCACTGGTGTCAGGTCCTCCCGAACCACCGAACTTGAGACCACCGGAAGGAACTTTGCTGCCCTCCTCCTTCTCAACCTCCGCTTCCCAGTAGGAGTCGGAAGGCCAGGGCTGGTGGGAAAATCTCTGCGGATGGGTTCAGACTGACCTGGTGTTGCCCATGAACTTCGATGATGGAGATACTTTATGAAGCCCCAGAAGCCCAGAATCCTGAGTCCCTCCATCTCCTCCTGGAACAGAGAATCATCCAGGCAGATATTAAGAAATTCCTTAAGAGCCTCATCATTATACCCCAGCCCTAACGCCAAAGACCAGAATAACTGGGCGAAGCCTCCTATTTCACTTCCCTGCTGGCGCAGAGCCATCAACTGCCGAAATCGAGCCAACCGCTCCTTCCCAGTGGCAGGGGGAAGGACCCGGATACCCATTGTCCCAGGTAAGGAGAAAAACTGCTGGATCTAGAGGTGGCTGGATTATTCTGTCACGAAAACCTCTCAAACGAGATAGATCCAATAGCAGCTTTATTTATAGAGTCCAAACAATAGTCCACACTGGGGCAAAAACAAAGAACTGCAAACAATAATCCAGCAACCAAACACACTGAAAACAGGGTATAAATCAAGGATGAAACTAATCAGTAAATGACGTACAGCTGAGAATGATCAGATAATCCTGAGTGCAAGGGGTGATGGGAAACGAAGTCCAGAACCAAAAAACAACAATCCAAAAAGAGTGCCCTCTTGTGGCTGACATAGGCACTCCAGCAACTGGTTGTGACATTAATAGGACAATAATATATGTATGGCTTCTTCAAGGCCATCAGATTATGATTACAAAGCATCAAGCTGCTTTCTGTCTTATAAACCAATCATAAATCAAATCACAAAACAGATGTACTGAAAATAATACCAAAATTAATTGGGCAAAAAATAAACATTTACATGATGCGAGATGTTTCAGATTAAAAAGTTTACAAAGAGAGTGACATAGGCACTTATTTCTAAAATATAATTTTATACAAATTGAAAGCAGCTTGTAATGGGACAAGCCAAACCTCTAAACCAATGTGTTCTCGACTGAAGGGTCGTGACCCACAAATGGGTCTGTTCTGATGGAGCCGCAAAGAGCAGGGGAAAACAATGTCAGATCCACATAAAATAATCCATACAAATATAGTAATTATTTCATAAATTAATAAATAAGGCAATTTTCCATACTTGATGTGGACTGCAAAAATGGATTCTCAAGCAGAACAAGTTGAGAATCACTGCTTTAACCAACCAATATCAGTACATCTTTAAAGAGACCTGGGAAACCTGTTGATTTCTTCAGGTTGGACAATTCTCAACTTTAGTGCCTATATAGCCACCCAAAAGTGAATCAGACTGTGAATTTGGCCTACAAAACCCTATTCACCACTATAAGCAGGAAAATATCTAGTAATCCACACTGCTGCAACCTTGATAGAGGAGTTTAGTGAATATTACTGCTTCTAATAGTAACACACCAGTGTGTATATGTACAGTGCAGTCTTTCACAGCAGGAAAGAATGAGTGAGATAATAACTATTCAAAGGATTTAAAGGACATTTAGTGATAATGCCAATTTTATGTTTAGTTATATGACAAACTGAAGCCAAATATGTTTTAAAACATTAATACAGAGGGACATAAGCATTATTTAAGAGTAACACTATTAAACAGCGTTTCTTATAATCTGTTATACACACACACACAATTTCCTTTAGTCTATCATAATTTCAAAATAATGGAAAAAAAAATCACAAAAACATGAACCCTTCAGTGATTCCATAATACAATTGTTTAAAAAAAAGTGTCTGTTCTTAAGAAAATGTTGGTCTTTGAGCTCCCTTCTACACTGTAGCACAACTAAATGTCTTCTGTTTTTTTGTTTTTTGTTGCATAAAAGATTAAAATTCAGTTTAAACTGGTTTTAGTTGGTACCCCAGCACGGTCTCTTTTGGCTGGTTTTAGAGGAGTTTTGGGCACTTTTTAGCTGATCAGACTGCGACTAGCTTGTAATACCAGGAAATGAGATTAGGCTGGTTTAAACAGGTTTTTATAGCGGGAAAGCTCCTGTCCCGTGCATAGTGGGAGCCATGTAGAGAGTAATTAGGTTGACCAGATGTCTTGATTTATCCGGGACAGTTCCAGTCTCATGAGATGTGCCACTTACAGTGTATTCTCAATGTGTTATTGTTTGTGGTTAATGATGACAATGCAATCTGATGAATTAATGCAAACTGATTTGCCAATATTTTCATTCTAGAACATCTTTCAGAAATTCAGCTTGCAATCTGATTGCCATAACTTGTACTCAGTGCAAGGACCTTCTCAAGTCCACTACCAAGGTTAATCTAAAGAGATGCCCGTATGAAAATCAGTTTTCAATGACAAAGAAAAGGTGTTTTGTTGTCACTTTAAATGTTCATTTATGTTGTTCACAGACAATTTTGTCAAAATCTCATCTTCATAATCGTGCTGGCTAAAATTTGTTTCTTAATGAGCTCTGAAAAATAGGAAAAAATATTTTTATGGATTTTTAGATTTTGTATGCATTCAGCCTCATTCCATCCTAAACCTCAACAGTATACAACACATAACAGGAGGATAAAATATGTTTTCCTCAATAAATAAATAAATAATGAAAAGCACTGTATATACAAATGACTCATCTAGGTCTTCTGAAGCTGTTTGATAGCTGTAAGTAGGAGATGATGGGTTTAATGACTGGAACTCTTTCCTCTCTTTGAACACAGTCACATTCTCTAGTCTAGAACACATCTCATTCAACAGAAATGCCGTTGCAATCAGTCATGAGACTCATGAGGGCCAATGGCATTTCCTGCCAGAGCTGATGTAACGGATCTTCAGGCGTTGGTGTTTGAATGTGTGAAGGGCTTGAGCGCTACATGGGGCTGAAGATCAACTTTGGGGCTTTACTCATACAAAACAATCACTTGGCCTTTAAAGATTTGTCATTTCTTAATTAACTGTACTTTCTGCCTGTTACACATTTTATATTGTTTTTATATTGCACTATATTGACAAATAATTAGCTTTAGAACTAGGGGTCTGGTTTGGTGCTTCAAATCAATCCCAGCATATCATGACAAAATTATGACCAATATATAATTTCAAGATATGGAAATCCTCATGACCTTCATGCAAGTCTTATGATGCCAAAGTTTCTCACTGAAAGAAAAAAGATGAAGTGTGTTAAACCTTCCACTGTAAATTCACATGTGAAATGTCACAATCTACAGAAACAATATGTTTGTCATTATTTATTTTGTTATTTGCATTCTTAGTTTATTCCGCTGAAAATTTGGGAAAACTGAATAAAACAGGAGAGAGGTTGAAACATTATCAAACTAAAGATATGACACCAAATATGATATGCACCAACTACATTGTACAACAGTTCATCTTATTTTGCTGAAATAAACAACATAATACGAAACTAATGTTATTCCATCATTATTTCAGTCAATGGTGGCTGGTAATGCTCCACAAAAATCCACCCCCTGTGTATCCTAGACTTATAAATATCAGAAAATTTAATAAACCTGTACAGCAGTGTCCAAAAGTCTTTTTTTTTCTAAATCCATTCTAAAAAAAAAAAAAGTTATCATCATATATTATATAATTAGCATAATTTACATTAACAAGTACAATAGAAAAACAAAGTACACAAATTTCTTCTGCTATGCAGCATACAAGCTGCCCATGTCATGTCATCTGGTATGATTGAGAATGTTCAAAAAACATCATTCCTGTATAATGGAATTAACATTAGTAAAATGAGAAATCTGGTTAAATTTCATCAAGTGAATCTGAAATATTTATACTTTAGATGTCACAACCTCATGTTTTAATCATAAATCTTTGTTTATATAGTATCTAGGTTTAAAAACATTTTGACCCAATTGTACACCTCGCTTTGATGTGAGAAGAAACCCACTACAGGGGGTGGAAAAATAGTGAAATAACACTTGTTTTTACCAGAAATACAAAGCACATTACAGAAAAACAAGGAATCTTAAGATGTGACAGAAGAGAAACCCAAGAAGTATGATGGCAGTAACTGACCATTAGCTACACTTGTTCTGCGAACATTTTGGTTGAAATCAGTCTCAGTTCGCGCTGGGTGACTGCAATCCACTTTCATGTAACATTATTCTTCAGGGTCTTTCAAACTGACTCACTTCCATAAAGCTTAAAACAAGAGATGTTAAAAGATTTCCTTTGAATCCCGTTTGAGCTCGTCTATTCCACCAAGTCGTCTGCTTAATTGTGCAATACATATTGCGCACCACAAAGTTTCAGTGTTTCAAACACGGCTTGGAAGGACCTGTAATACACACAGATGAAGTCCCCAGCTTTGCCTGATGAGATATCCAACTGTTTGTCAGAGGAGCGAATCAGTTGCCCTTGTTTGATTCAGCAATTTAAAAAAAACTCTCACTTCCAGTCCACAAAGTGAGCTCAAATAACACAAAGAAATAACTGCACTTCAAAACAATAACCAACAATAAACAGATTATAAAAGCATATAAAACACAAAGAGGAGACAAGAAATAACAGTCACAGAAGCAGTTCAACTGCTAGCTGCCCCGGATAATCACACACATGCAAGAATATCCATGCACGCACGCACGCACACACGCACACACGCACACACACACACTTAGGGATTTTAGTCCTGACCAAAATCCGAAAACATGTTCTTCTGCAAAAAAGAGAAAGAGTAAACCATGTCCATGTTCTTTTATAGCTGATGTTATTTTTATTGGTTGTTATTGTTGTAACTAACGCAAAAAAAGGGATGAAAAGTGTATTGTGTGAGTGTATATTTTACAAAAAAAAAAAAAAAAAATCTCTTACACAACAAAAGAAAATGTGTGTAATAATGCAGTGGTGCACGATAGCTATGAGAGATGCTCTTTGTTCAGTCTTTAAAATATGCACACGTTACACAAATCCAGTCTCTGCTCGACTGTCCGTACATGCAGGCAGCTCCCTTTACTGGGAGAGAGAGATAGAAGGGGATTTTGGTTCCTATGTACAATTGCTTATATACCGTAGATGTCTCTATTTGATTTGTTTCAGGGTTGTCAAATGGGGAATCTCAGAAAGCCTCGAGATGATAAACCCATAATAATAATAATAATGGGTGGTAAAGTAAAAAAAATAAACGCAATAGCTGCAAAGTTTAGATCGTGTTACTGACTATATATTAGACTGGTGTCCCACTAGTCAATTTTTAGTTGTATGAACATATCAGACCCAAATGGACAGATACAGCATCTCACGCATTCATAGGGTCAAATTATTCCATAAACTGCATCCTAACACAATGTCCTAACAATGCAACCTCAGATCTAATTTATTTCATATCTCTTTCAAGTTAATCTGAGATCTGTATCCTAACCAGCCTTAACCGTGACAGTCCCGCCCACTGTGCAAAATCAGTTTCCTCAAATATCTGGGTCACATCATACAGCAGTGATGATAGACAAGATTAGTTGTCACTGGAACACTGTAAATGGTGAGATTTGGTAGCTATGATTCCCCTGATGAAATGCAAGTTTTTTGGAGTCGGCCAGTGGGACACCAGCTTTAATGACCCATTGTAGCAAGCCTCATGTCACTTCTATCTGTAGCTATGACCCGAATAGCATTTGGCTGATCATTTTGAGACTGTTTTGGTCTAACGGTGGTCAAATAAGAATGAATAAGCATTAAAGATGCTATACAGTCAGCAGACTATTAGGTATGGTTGGTGTTGGAGCTGGTGGAAGTTTTAATACAGTATATTGAAAAACTGTTGAGATATTGAGGAAAAAGCCCAATTAGGGCTCTGGTTCTTCTGAGGAGCTCTGATCGAAAGAAAGGGATTGTAAAGTTGTGCTTTGGTTGGAGTAGCATTTGCTGAGAATTGTAGGATGGCATGCGGCTTTGTAAGGGAATAAATTTGGGTTTTATGTTTATGTTGGGGCCATATTACAGGACAGACCCAATTCATTTGAATCACAACGCTGACTTGCCTGGCTTTATGCTTGTGGTTAATATTTCTTTTAAGTGCTTATGTATGTTTTTGAGCCTCAGTATCGATGAGACTGATGAGAGTGCTGAGATGAGGACGAGTATCCCATAGTGCTTTGTGACTGGGTAGAGCCTTGGACATTGCTCTGGTAACCAAGCCGCGAGCTGGAGTGCTGCAATGAAGAAAAAAAAACTAATTATCAAGTATTTTGCATGAACAAGCATTGACCGAGTTTTTTGTAATACTGAGCTGAACACTAACTGAACACATCTAACTTGTATATTGTTACATAATAAACATTTATTTCACTTACACACCTGATGTGCTTCAAAGGACTCTTGTTGCTGGATGCACAGTTTGTCTGTTCAGCTCTGACTACTTTGATGACTGATTGCAAGAGATGTGTTAAATATCATTCATATTTATGTTTGCAATTCTGTCAAATATTTGATCTTGATTACACATCTTGATCTGATGGTTCTTTTATTTGCAATTTCAATGTTTTATTTATTTTGTTTTAAAGAATAAAATACGAAACTGCATTGTGTGGACTATAAATTCAGAACAGGCAGTGGTTTACCTTTTTAAATATAATATTGTGAAGCATTCTTACAATGTAATAAAAGTTAAGCATAAAAATAAAATAGTATGGGCCTGCACCTGTTTCTGATTATTTATTTATTTATTTTATTTTCAATTTTTTTGGGGACCAAAATAGTCTACATAAAAAAAATTAAAATCACAAACATGACATTTGTGAATAAAATAAATGCCTTGTATATCTCTGCAGCTTATCAAAACAGCTATAAATTAAAGTTTAAGTCTATAAGTTTCAAGTGTTGACAGCTCCATTAAATTAAATTTGGATTGCGTTCTTGATGTTATAAATGGTCACGTTGGGTACAGAATTCATTCTCAACAGGTAAAGGAAACATTTGGTGGAGGAATATCTATAATATCTAGATACTAAATCCACATACATTTTCCTACTTCAATAAAAATGTAAAAAGTTCAGATTTTTGTGTTATAAATTTAGTTACATTTAGACTTGCCAATTTTCATAATTTTCACGCTGGAATGATATCTGTGTTCATACTAGTGCTGTCAAACGATTAATCGTGATTAATCGCATCCAAAATAAAAGTTTTTGTTTACATTATTTATGTGTACTGTGTATATTTATTATGCATAAATAAATACACACACATACAGTATACATTTTGAAAATATTTACACGTTTATACATTTATATATTCATATTCTTATATTTTATATTATATATAAATATATTTAATAAATAAACAAACATTTTCTTAAATATATACATGCATGTGTTTGTATTTATATATACATAATAAATATACACTGTATACACACATATATTATGTAAACAAAAACTTTTATTCTGGATGCAACTAATCACGATTAATCGTTTGACAGCACTAGTTCATACCCATTATACTGGTGTTATCACTGGCTGAACGCTAGGTTGTGCTAGGACACACGTGAAGTAGAAAGACTGAGGAACTGCATTATTTAAGGCTATTCTCTGAGTTAGGATATTACCATATAACTGCTGCTGTCAAGTAAGAGGAGAAGATGGGGAAACTTGACAGGGTTTTAATGTCCAGTTGTGTTGGGATATAGAACCATTTCAATTGCACTGGGTTACCATTGTGGTGAAATGTGGAGCTTTTGCTTAGGTTGAAGATGAAAATCTGATCATAAAGCTTGTGATATGAGGCTCACACTGATCAACTGTCTGCTGGGTGTCTTGTTTCTAAGCATTCAGCTGTAACACTCCAACACCGCACTGTTTCACATGTAAAATGTTTGGCACTTCAACATGGAGTTAACACTGCAAAGCAGTTTTCTCTCAATAAACTGCTAATTTGCTTATTAATAGTAAGGTAGTTGTTAAGTTTAGGTATGGGGTGGATTCAGGAACCTAAATATGCTCATGCAGAATAAGGCATTAATATGTGCTTTATAAGTACTAATAAACAGCCAATATGCCAGTAATATGCATGCTAATAAGCAACTAGTTAATAGAGAGAATTGGTCCCTAAACTAAAGTGTGAATAATAACTGGCTAATAAGTATCATATTTAATTTTATAAATACAGTGTTGGCTTTAAGTACACATTCACCTCACTTTATCAGTCAGTATAAACAATGTATATGTCCCTTTAAGAGTCCCGACACTGTTATTAAGTATAGATGGCATATTGAATTGAACAAGGATGAAAACGAGGCTGTGAGGGGAAAAACGTAAAGTCTTTGCAATGGCACACACTGTATAAAATCCACAGATAGAGTAATTTTCACAACTCACAGTTTTTAAAACTATTTCATGGAGTATTTGTCAAACTGGAAATTTGTGTCAGAAAGGCATTTCATTACCTGAACAATCACTATATTGCTACAGTCCATTAAACACACTGTAATTCTTCAGTCTTGTTTTCATTCCTGCCAAAAATTAAATATGGCTCTACTCTGACTAAGGTCTATTAACATTTGAATATTAAACAAATCTCTAAGTGTAAGCTTAAGTGTTTGCCTAATGACCAAATGATTTGAATGAAGCACTATCACTCTGTTGTGTGTGCACATGATTTCAACTAAACTAATCCTGAGGTCAAGTTAAACACATTGGACAATAATGAAAGGTGTATGTGGGATATGCCTGTTTATATAAAGCTGTTCTGTGAAAACTCAGAGACAGGATGTACACTATAAGATTCTTTTTTGAAATAAATTAATACTTTTATTCAGCACACATTCATTCAAAAGACATGTATACTTTCTGAAAAGGTTTCCATTTAAAATAAATTCAGTTTTTTTTTTTTTACCTTCAATTCATCAAAGATTCTTGAAAAAAAAAGTATCTCAGTTTCCACAAAAATATTGTGCAACACAACTGTTTTCAACATTGACAATAATAATAAATGTTTTTTGAGCACCAAATCAGTATATTACAATGATTTCTGAAGGATTATGAGATGCTTTGTCAATCCAAATGAATCCAATCAGCGATAATGAATGAATAAATAATGTCGTTTGAATGAATCTGAACACAGATGAATGGAGAATTCAGATCTCTGCCCCCAGCGCCCCCTTGAGGCGCCTCTCTTACCTGGTAGTCTGTTTGAAGAACACTGGTTCCTGAGGTGCGAGGTTTTTTGTTTGGTGGCCCCTGTTCCTGTCCATGCTGTATGGAGGGGCCAGTGTTGGCCCCTGCAGTGCCTGATGTGCCGTTTGTCTGCGTTGAGCTCTGCTGGGATGGAGCCTGCTGTGTCTGCGTTTGTGTCTGCGTCTGTGCAGCCGTCTGCTGGTGCTGCTGTGTCTGATTCTAAAGACAACACAACATATACGGCATTGAAAGCTAGACAACCATTTTAACGTACATTATTAATTTTGGGATTTTATTATTTAACAATAACAAACACTAAAACTTTTGTAAGACCACATTAAACAAGAAGATTACAGTGGAAGAGTGCACATAGATAACAGTTTTCTTTCAGTGTGTGCAATATACTGGTGAATATAATGTTTTTTTGTTTTTGTTTTTTTACAAACATAATTTGTATCATGATTCATGGTTAAGCAAAACTGAACCAAACTCCATTTCATATTCAGGTATCTATCTTGATAGAAAAACAAGTGCATCCTCTTTGTTGAAGGACTACCCTTCCATTTAGCCCTTTCCCTTTAGTTGCTGTCAGGTTTTACTATCCACACTTGTCTTATGCCAGCATATATGAAGAGAGAAGGGATTGGTAAATGATTGATTGATTAAATAGCATCAGTATTAACTATGTATATATAGAGAGATGACAAAAAGGTCTTGTGTGCCAGGAAAGGCTATAAAAACATGTAAACATTATATATATATATATATAAATGAGAGGTCATTAAAAAGAAGACATGCATGCCTGTGTCAACTAGTAAGAGACGGCAAACATTATTTAGATTAAAACATAGAGATTCAATTAAATTAGTAAAAATAAAAGATGTTCATTTTTATAAATCTGTTTAATTGCAACATACATGAATAAATAAAAAATCTTCTAATGTTTACGTTCTACATTACGTTCTTCACAAAAAATTGTGAAGAGTATCACACTTAAAATTGTTGCTTGTATTACACACCTCAAGTTTTATTCTATGTCTGAAATGTTGACCAATTTTTTGTTTAATTATTGGCATTCGCTGATAAGTTATTCTGTTTGGACGATTTGGATGTCACTTGTCTCTTTAAATTTACATAAAGTTGTATTTTTGTGAGCTTTCTTTCTTTTACATTGGGTCCACTAAGACCAGCAAAGAATGTAAGAATTATTTCCATTGCAATTAACAAGCTTGTATAGACAAAATATTATATAAAATAAATATAAATTTGATTGACGGAAATTGATGGAATGTAATTGTTGTGAATGTGCAATTTACTTTCTTTAAATTAAATAGTGTGATATCATATATATCATCCATCTCAAAGACACAGTCAAAAATCTATATTAATCAACCAGTAATTAAAAAAGGCATATTTCTAGCTCTGAAATCAAATTGGATAAGTTGCTGTAAAATATCTAAAAGAGTCCTCTGCTAGGAAAATGTTAAAAAACATCCTAAGATGTTTGTTGATATGCTGGGCAGCAACAGTTTGAGACTGTCAAAGCTTATTTATGATGTTTACTTCAATAAATATAATTTTGAACGAAACAATTGCTCCCAATAAATAATTTTATATTGCATGAATGCACTGGGTATGCAATAACAGCATCTTGTGTTTTGTGTATGAATAAGGAAATGTCCCAAATTACCAAATTCATCAAGGGAAACCCACTGAAAATGACAAGGTAATAAAAGATGCAATCTTAAGTAGACTAGTGTTATTTGATCAGCTTTTTTGTGTGTTGTCAAGTGTGCATCCATTTTGTAAACGCAAACCTTTTGTAAATCAGGGCCTTTGTGTGGTAGGAACCCAATCAGTGTCTGTAGGTCTCTGTAATAATGGATGCGTCGTTATGTTTGCAAAGTTAATTTCCTCAAATACACTCAGCCATCCTGAAATTGTGCTAACCAGAAAAGCAGCAGTTGCATGAACATTATATGGTGTGGCCAAAACCACTAAATGTAAAAGTAAATATTGGCTCACTCCAGCATTGCAGACATGAGATGGTTATTTTATGCTGTGTGTTTGTTTGTTTGCATTTGTTTGCCTTTTCCTTGGATACATTTCATCCTTCAGTGACCGAGTGCAAAGCTTAACAACACTGCTATCTGAGCTCTTGCTCTGCTGCTCTCTCTTTTCTGCACCTACACTCCCTCTTAGTTCCACTGGAATGAGTAACATTACAAATTAGCAGTAGAGCAAATTATCAAAACTGCTCATACTTAAAATAAACACTGCATTAACTAACCGCATATGGCTGCTCAGACAGTCCACAAAACGAAATCAAACAAGTTCAGTAGTTGGTAGTCTGAAAAGCAAATATAGCCCACACATTATCTACTCCATATTTAAATAAAAAATGTAAGGCCAAAGGAAGCATGTACAAAGAAAATAACATAGGCCCTTTAACAGATCCCTGAGGGACCCCACAAGTAATAGGTAGACAGTAAGTAATCTGTCCTTAAGAGAGAAAAAAATAATAATGCCCTTGTCCCTTGAATTTTAGACCCTTGGAATATGGAATCACATCACAAAAACAAAAAGTGATCTTATAATTAAATCTAATCCCATTAATCTTTCCCAAATATATTTCAGGAACATGTTGTCTGTATATGAGGATGGACTTAAATGCAGCCCTCCAGCTGAACTGAATAATCTATTTATGGTTGAAAACAGAACTCTAGGTGCATTAAAAGTGCAAAATGAGGGGGGCGCTAGTGAGCAGGCATGGAGTAGGTTGTGTTTTGGGCGAGCTCCGCTAAATTTTATTAAGTTAATTATAATTTTGGGCGTTTTACGTTTTGAAATTGGCATTAAAACATTCTGTTTTGGAATCTTAACTTTTTTTCTCTTCACTGCGGTACGTAAATGGCTAAAAGTCTGCGACAATACACCTACACGGGGAAGAGTATTGCGAGTAGGCCTGGCATCTCGTGTAGCGATCAGAAATCGCCGGAGAAACAAACTGAAATGACGGATATGAAAGCAGAGATCCTGTCGCTGTTGAAAAATGATATCCCCACGCTGCTCAGGGCTGAATTGAAGACCGTTCTCGTGGACGAATTTAATAACATGAGGTCAGAATTACACACCGTCAAAACGGAGGTCGTTGGCAACATCGCACTGTTACGCTCGGATTTGGAATCTATGAAAAAGACAGTAACCGATATGGAACACGGACTATCTGCGTGTTCGGATGATGTGACATCATTACAAGGATCTGTGAACAAACTCGAAACGGCTGTTGCGGCTTTGCAGGAGAAATGCATTGGAGGGGAGGATGAGGAGGTCAAACATCCGTATACTGAATGTGGCAGAGGGACCAGGTTCGAGCTCCCCAGACTCGGTCTCGAAGCTGCTAAAAGAAGTCCTAGACATGGATAGGGAAGTGCTAGTGGATAGATCACACCGCGGCCTCCAGCCAAAGCAGCCTGGTGCTAAACCTCGGGTAATTGTGGCCAAATTGCATTATTACAAGGACTGTGTCGAGATTCTCCGCAGAGCTAGGGAGGCCGGACCCCTTCAATTCAAAGGATCCACAATTCTCATATTTCCAGACTATCCTCCCAGCGTGGCTCGTGCACGATCCGCGTTTAATGATGTTAAGAAGTTGCTTCGGGGTCGAGACGGAGTGTGCTACGGTATCTTCCATCCAGCGAAACTTAGGATCACTTACAATGGCAACGAGAAGGAGTTTTGCGACCCGGTAGAAGCCATGGCGTTTGTGAAGAGAAATATCATCCTGGCTGAATAGCAGACACTAAAGTTGTTGAGGACAGAATACGCATACTTGACGTTTGACAGGCAATGCTGCATATAGGACAGATTATACACACTTAAGATGTGTTACGTAGGACAGAATTTTTATTTATTTACTTATTTTTTTATTATTTGTTTATTTTATTTTTATGTCTTTTATGTCTTTCACAATTGGTGAGTAGACGACTGTTTAAAATTTAAAGGTGTATGGCATGACATTGCAGGAAGTCAAATTTAGTTGTTTCTATATATACATTTATGTTTTGTCATTTCTTTTTTTTTTACAATTGTAAGATGATCAGATTGCCTATAAGTCAGATATTGAAAAAAAGGTTATACGCTCTTTATCTATGTTTGGTTTAGGAGCGCCTGCTACACTGTGATTTCTCCATAACAAACACTTAAATGTGTGGATACCTTTTCAATGGGTTAGGGGGTCACTCTGTTCCGTTGAGTGACAGGGGGTGGGTTTTAACTGCACCAAATTTATATTTCACATTTTACTTAACATGGCTTTTTTCTGTTAAGTTGGAGGAGGGATTATTGTTATACTTTCACTTTCAGAATGATTAATAAAACCAATAGGTCAGCAGGCTGCAATATAAATTTTGTCAGTTGTAAACAATGTCAAGTTGTTAAATCACCCGGTTAAGCGTAAAAAAGTACTTTTGCATTTAAAACAACTTAAGGTGGGGATTGCCTTTCTTCAGGAAACTCATTTATGTAAAACAGATCATTCTAGATTAAAATGTGATTGGGTAGGTCAGTTATATCACTCTAATTTTAATTCTAAATCTAGAGGCACAGCAATTCTTATTGAAAAAAACATCCCATTTGAGGCCTCGATGGTTGAAGCCGACCCTGCAGGTCATTTTGTCATTGTAATTGGTAAACTCTGTAATATATCAGTAATTCTAGCTAACGTGTATGCACCAAACTATGATGACAGTCTTTTTTTCACAAATATCTTCTCTAGATTACCAAATCTGGACACGCATTATTTGATATTAGGAGGAGATATGAACTGTGTAATGTCTTCTTATTTAGATCGTAGTTCTGCCAAAACTGTCATTCCCTCCAAGTCAGCTGATGCCATTAAATTATTTCTAGACACATATGGGATATCTGATGTCTGGCGATTTCGTAATCCTGGATCTAAAAGTTATTATTTTTTCTCACCTGTTCATCAGACATATTCGCGTATAGACTATTTTTTCCTAGACAAGAATCTTCTCCCTTTGATTAGCTATTGTGAGTATTGTGCTATTGTTATTTCAGACCATGCCCCTTTATTAATGACTATGTGTATACCAGTTACATATGACAGATATTGTCCCTGGCGTTTAAATACTTTGTTGCTTTCAGATGAAACATTTGTTAACTCTATATCTTCTAAGATAAAAATATTTCTCGAACATAATCAAACACCGGAAATGCCTTTCTCAGTTATATGAGAAGCAATGAAAGCATACTTAAGAGGGGAAATAATATATTTGAGTTCCCATATTAGAAAAATACAAACAGCCAGACTTGAGGAATTAACAAACACTATATTAAAATTAGATGCTACCCTGGCCTTTACACCATCACCTGCTCTAAACAAACAAAGATTATCACTTCAAACAGAATACAACCTTTTAAGTACTAAACGCATTGAGAACTTGATGAACAAAACACGTTATAGAACATATGAATATGGTGAGAAAACTGGCAGAGTTCTAGCTCACCAACTGAGGCAAAAGACAGCAGATCGCACTATAACTCAAATAAAAGATAAATTAGGCAATAAATGTACGGAACATTTACAGATAAATCATTGTTTTTATGAGTTTTACTCAGAACTATATACTTCTGAATCTCATAAAGATGAGAATTTGATCTTATCATTTTTTGATAAAATTACTTTACCCTCAATTGATAGTGAGACTACAGCTGAACTTGAAACCCCTTTTTCAGTTGAAGAAATAAATGCCTCAATAATGTCAATGCAAAATGCAAAGTCACCTGGTCCTGATGGGTTTCCGAGTGAGTTCTATAAAAAATGTAAGAATAAATTATCTCCACTATTATCAAACGTATTTGAGGAATCTTTTTCTTCTGGTACACTGCCTCCTACTATGCGACAAGCAGTCATATCACTTATTTAAAAAAAAAAATAAAGATCCTCTTGACTGTGGCTCTTATCGCCCTATCTCCCTCCTCAATGTGGACAGTAAAATCCTGGCTAAAATGTTAGCTCGTAGGTTAGAAAATGTTCTGCCTTCTATAATATCCAACGACCAAATAATAAAAATCGACAATTGTTCTTTAATATACGTCGACTCTTAAATATTCTTTACGATCCCACTCCATCTAGTGTTTCTGAGGTATTACTATCACTCGATGCTGAGAAAGCATTTGACAGGGTGGAGTGGGACTTCCTTTTTTATGTTTTGGAAAAATGTGGGTTTGGCTCAAAATTTAGACATTGGGTTAAAGTTCTTTATACTTCACCAGTAGCAGCAGTATGTACAAATAATAATTTATCTCCTTTGTTTTCTCTACAACGTGGTACAAGACAGGGTTGTCCTTTGTCTCCTCTTTTGTTTGCATTGGTAATTGAACCACTAGCCGTGGCTTTACGCGAGAGGAGTACCATTAAAGGAATACATAGAGGAGATATTGAACATAAAGTTTCTCTCTATGCAGACGATATGCTTGTGTACTTGTCTCATCCACTTACAAGCTTACCAGCTCTGATTGAACTGTTAAACGACTTTGGCAAAATCTCTGGATATAAAATTAATATGCAGAAAAGTGAGCTCATGCCCTTAAATTTTACATCACATTCAATACTATCTAATTATTTTCCATTTAAAATAAGCACCGAAAAATTTAAATACTTGGGTATCTGGGTCACTCATAAATATCATAAACTTTATAAAGCTAATTTCTGCCCACTTATAAACAATTTAAAACAGGATCTTGAATGTTGGAACCTGCTCTTATTATCTTTAGGAGGTAGAATTAACACTGTCAAAATGAATGTGCTACCTAGGTTTTTGTTTTCGTTCCAAAGTCTCCCTATTTTTTTAACAAAATCTTTTTTTATGAACATAGACACCCTTATATCTGATTTTATCTGGAATAGGAAAACACCTCGGATGCGTAAAAATATACTGCAAAGACATCGTTCTTGTGGTGGACTGTCTCTCCCAAATTTTCAACAATACTATTGGGCTTCTAATATTAAATTTATGTTGTACTGGGTTAATCCTTCTGACAGTCCAGCATGGCTGTTGTTAGAAAAAGCTTCTTGTAAATCTGCATTATCTACTTTACTTTGTCTAGACACTGGGTCAGAAAGAGGATTCTTTGTACATTCTCTAAATCCAGTTGTTAGAGCATCTTTTAAAATATGGAATCAGTTTAGACGAGCCTTTTCACTTACTGATCTCTCAATGCAAGCTCCTATCATGAGAAATCATATGTTTCCTCCTTCGATTACAGATGCTGCTTTTAATTGCTGGGTAGAGAAAGGACTTGTCACATTGAAGGATCTATATAGTGATTTTAGCTTTATGTCATTTTATCAAAAAAGAGCAAAATTTAATATTCCACAAACACATTTCTTTAGATATTTACAGATTCGCAGCTTTATGATATCTAACACTCTGGATTTTCCAGCTCTACCTACCGAATCACTACTTGATACAATTCTAAAAATCAGCCCACTCTCCAAAAACAATATAGGTTTGATTTATTCTCTGATTTATTCTTCACAAAATGTAACATCCTTAACAAAATCAAAGCAACAATGGGAAAGTGAACTTGATTTGCTTTTCTCAGAGGAAACATGGCAGGATAGTATAAATAAGATTCATTCAACTTCAATTTGTCTACGACATACAATTATTCAGTTTAAAGTGGTTCACTGCCTACACTGGACAAAACCAAAACTAGCAAAATTTTCACCAAATATAAACTCTTTGTGTGACAGGTGTAGAGTTGAGATAGCTAATCATACACACATGTTTTGGTCATGTTCTAAGCTTGTTAATTTTTGGCAATTAATATTTAATTTTCTTTCAGAAGTCCTGAATTTTTCTATTGACCCTTCTCCTATTCTTGCAATATTTGGTTTAACTACAGATCTCTGTTTAGATAATAATACAAAAAACATGATTTCTTTTTCAACTTTAATAGCTAGACGTCTTATATTGCGTAAGTGGAAGGACAAATCTCCACCTACTTTTAGTCAATGGATTAGGGATCTTATGTACCACCTTGCATTAGAGAAGATTCGATACTCCGTTAAAGGCTGCAGTCAAACTTTTTTCTCTATTTGGCAGCCAGTGCTGACATACATAGAGCAAATGGATCCAAATTTAATAATGCTTAATTTTGATATAATTTTTTCTCTTTTCTTTCCCTCCCCTTTTTTTTTTTTTTACATCTATGTACAATATATGTACAATCTGGTTCAATGTACATATATGTATAATATATGAATGAACGCGTGTATATGTATCTATGTGTGTGTGTATATATACGTTTATAAATAATAATAGGGTATAATGGTGCAGTGGGGGGGAGAGCTCTGTTGGAGCAAGATATCTTTTTTTCATCCTTTTTCTTTTAAAAGTGTTGTTATATAATGTAAAATATTAATAAAAAGACTTTGAACAACAACAAAAAAAAGTGCAAAATGATATTGAAGCCTGCACAGCTCTCAGTCAAATTCTCCCTCAAAACATGAAAAGAGACATGTAACTATTTCTTATTTAATTTCAATTCAGCCTTCCTGCATTCCTGCCTAAGGATGCAAGTTTGATTCTTAAGCCATGGTTCTGAATCAATTTTATATTTCCTGACTTTATATGGAGCAACAGAGTCAACAATGTCTGTACAAACACAGTTAAACTGTGACTAACTCCTCTTGACCAACAGAAGGAGGGGAGACCTAATAAAACTTCAAAATGAGGTGGCTATATAAACTTCTGTGAAGTCCAGAGCTGTGGATGAAATAATAAGGTGGGAGCAGAACATAAAAAGGCTGAAGAGTGGAGGGTTTACATGGATAGAAAACATTAAACATAACAGGTATATGATCAGATAAACAATTATTAATAATGTAAGTATTATTAGATCAGAGGCCCTAGAGATATAGATCCAAAGAGTTAGCTTGCTCATGAGTAGGGCCAGTAACTGAAGAATATTAGGAGTCCATCAGATCTAAATAACATTTACGTTCAAATGTGACATTCACTATGTATTGAATGGTGAATGAGTGAATGGTTCTTGCACAGCACATGTAAATACAATCATTTCTTATCACAATAAGATGTTATATGACAGATCATATTAGAGATATAAACATTTCCAGTCTACTTCTTACATGTTTCTAGTCGTTGCTCTTAAGTAAAACTATAGCAACCAATGTAGATAGGATATCGACTACAATATCCAAACAAAAGGATCTGATTTCATTCTTTGCAAAATTACAGTCTGGAAAGTCAGTGCTAAAGATCACATCTAAAAAACAAACCAAAACTGGATGCAGTGTGAGAAAATGTATTTAAATGAGAAAAAAGTGTGAGAAAAAGTTTTTAAATCAGCCATTGTTACCTTCTCTGTTTTCTCCTCTGGTTCATCCTCGCTTAGAAACTCTCGTTTGGGGTAGGGAATCTGACATCCTGCAAATACACTAAAAACACACACATGCACACAAAGAAAACATTAAAGCAGTTTTTATAGGAACTACAACTGTTTCTCATGTAAATTTGGTAAATTAATTGCAGGTGAACAACTATGGTTCTTGTTTAAGCTGCTATAAAAGCTGTCTGAAAGAGGAAAAACAGGAAATATTTGTGGAATGCTACACTACATGGTGAAAAGAAAGCAGACACCCACTTCTGATTTAAGGGTTTGGCTAAGTTCCAGTGAAAGCAAATCTTATTGCAATGGCACAGAACGACACTCTAGAGAATTAAGTACTTTTTCTCTTTTACCATGAAAGTGAACAAAGTGAGTTCCATAAAAATTGATCCATTGAGTCTGGTGCAGAACACTAAACCAAAGCTCAGACATGAACCCTACTGAACATGAATTATATGAACACAAAATTAACTTCCCAAAGCCTTGTTCTACAGTTGGGAAGCCTTTAGAGAAGATTAACTCCCTATTAATGCTAAATGTTTTGAAAGTACTTGTTGAACACATATGGGTAATGTGTTTGGGTGACCACATACTTTTGGTCATTGAGTTTTCTACTCTGAGATTACTCAGCATGTGTCTAAATGTGTGTGCGTATGGAATGAGTCTTACTCAGATGTAGGTAAGGGGTCCTCCAGGAAATATGGGTCCTGCAGTGCCTGCTCAGAAGTGATTCTTTTGGTGGGGTCCATAGTCAGCAATTTCTGGAGCTAGATTAGATTATATTAATTACTGTGGAAAGGATGAACTATATTAGATCATTAGTTGACTAGTTGGTGTTAAAGCTACGATCAGGCATGTTTTTGGTCATATTGGATGTATGGACACTAAATGCGGCAATTTAATAGACTAACTAACCAATACTGGACAAATAGATGATTATTACAGAATAGATAGACAGATAGAACATTAACTAATTATTTCACAAAACCTCCAAAGTTTTTATGAAAGAAACACTCTAATACAGAGCAGGATAAAAAATTGCTTATGTAGGCTTTATCTTCATGTAATCCAAGAATGACTCTGTGTGGACCATGCCAATAGCTGTTATAGGACTCGTTCATTTAAAAATCTTACTGGGTTATTGCAATATTTGCAAAAGGAAGGTCTAAAATTTAAATTTCCAACTGTAACACTAAAGCAAATGATTTACATAAGTAACCACCTTAAAACTAACATTTTGTGAAACATATAACATATAAGACATCTTCATAGTACTGTGTCCCTTTTATATAAGTTAAAGTTGATTCCATATACAATTTGAAACAAGCGTACAATAGACTCACCAGTAGAAACACTTTGCTGTCTGGTTTGACTTTATGTTTCTCCATGTATTTAATAAGACTGCTGTTGGCATATCTGCAAAACACATCCAAAGAATCACTATATATACACACACTCAGTGGTAAAACTCTAGGTATAGCTAGACTTTACACAAAATATAATGCATATACTAAGTTAGCTGTGTTGAGACAGAACAGAACTGAACTGATGCACTGCCTTGCTGTTCTTCTGTATACAGCTAGAAAGATTTACATCAACAAATTCAGTTAAACACTCACATAAATGAATATAAATCACGATGTAATATCAACACTCATTTAGTTTTTGCTGTTGAGAATAAATTTGTTGTTATTCTGGTAAAGAGCACTGCACTCACGTGGTTCTTCTGAAATCTTTCTGTAGAGTAGGATATTCTGGCATTTTCCGGATATCTTCCCAGTCTTTATCTAGGAATTACACATAAACATAATATAATAGTGCACAGTGACATTTAACAAGGTTACGAGTCTAAATAAGGACTAATAATTACACATGGACTCACTTGTTAGGTGTCTCTAACTACTATGTACTTTTGAAAAGTATGCATTTGATACAATTATTTGGTACTATAGTGTGCATTTGTTACACTGTACTTACAATTAAAGCATCTGCATTTACTACTAGCGCTTTACTGAAGAGTCTTGCATGTACATGTGCTTATTATAGTAATTACAATAAAGAGGTAAATAACTAGGTACTAACCCTCATCCTACGCCTAAACCTAAACTTAACTCATGTAGATCACTTTTATTACCCAGTAGTTTGTAAGGTAAGTATACTGTAAGTACACCTAAGAGCATGTACTGTAACATAAAATGCAGTTGTTACATCTGTAATTACTCTACCCAAAACCCCACCTGTATCATAACCTCAGTAGCAGAAAATGTAAATTCAATGAGAGTTTTTCAGAAGCACATTGCATCAAATTCGGTGCAAACACTCTTTCGGTGTTAAAAAAACTATTTTCAAGATTTACTAAAGACACAAAGTGAAAATTAGTGATGAAAAGATGTGGCACAGTTATTTTTGCGGCTAATCTTATTGCATTTACATTTGAAGAAGTTTCACTTTCAAACACAAAGTTTAAGGGAAGAGAGTATTTAAATAATTCATGCAAGGTGATTTACTAAGGTTTGTTATTCAGTTTACTGGTATTTGCACCATTATTTAACACCCAAAAAAGCATGTCTTAACTCATACTACACCTGTGTTTGTAGTAGATTACACATGCCTGGTTATCATCGGCTCTGCTTTTTTGCGGCCCTTCACTAATTTGCGCTGGTGGATTGGTAAATTGCATTATGGACATCCATCGCTGCACTCTCACACTAATTTACTCTGTTTAGTAAATCTGGTCCTAAATATCCATGTAACTTGTGCTCTGTTTTCTGTGGCATTATGTTTTTGTTTTGGCCCTGTTTGACCTAGTTTTCCCTAGTCTGTTTAATTACTCATTCAGTTCACCTGTTGTCTGATTATCTCATTAGTTTCCTTTTGTTTGGTTCCTGCTTATGAACCCTCAGTTCTCCTTGAGTATTTGTCTGTTTTCATCTATACTTTGTGGTTAGCGAGTATCCTGTAGTTTTCTTGTGGCTTTATGTATTTAAGACTGTTATTGTTAATTCTTCTTCATCGTGCGCTTCACTCACAACACCTACCATGACAATCCACAAGTACAACTGAATATGTTGCTTTGTTGTCTGAGTTATGTCTATGAAATATCAGCACTTTTGGATGGGCAATCTATATAGTCTTCTATCCAGGGCTCTAGACTCATTCTTCCCACTGGTCGCACTTGTGCGACTAACTTTCTCAGTTAGTTGCACAAGCACATCATTTGGTCGCAATTTTAATATTTATTTATTTGATACAACATTTGATTAATCAATGCATGCTGATGAACTTATATCATAGTTTATAGTTATATGGTAACGAAAGTGTTCAACATTCAACACTTTTTCATCAGTATTATTTAAATTTTAAATTTTGTGACAGGAATTCCTTTTTTCACTTTAACTTTCAAATTCGCGATCTTGGTGTCACGTTTTACAAGAAAAGATATTTGTCTGCTTTGCTTATATCTATACACCTTTCACTTTTTAAGACTAAAACAAAAGATGGATTCATTGTTATTCTTAATTAAAAAGCACAACAACAATAAAACAGTAGGTTACAATGACAAACTAGCTTACATAACATTTATTAACAAAAACGAATAAGACGAGGTATGGCATAGGACACATCACATGCTGTATTATATACCGACTAATAAATTACAGAATGTTTAGCAAACACTGAGGAATCAAATAATAATAATATAAAAAAATTACCATACCGTAACGTGAGGTAAACAGCAAAGATAACAAGCTTTTCAAAACCAAAACACAAAGAAAAGTAAAACTAAACTGGCTGTCGCTGACAGGACTTGCATGTTTTCTCCACAAGAATACCAACATGTTCACCTTCTCTGGTTTAAGAAGCGGTCTTTTACTTTAGTTTGAAAACCAAATCCTCCGTTGCGTTCTGTCCGCTGCGCGCACCTTCACGCTTGTGCTGACGCAGCGAGTATAAACCAGGCTCTACCCACGAAAAAAAAAATAGCGCCCCCTCTTCATGTGATCAGTGTAATCTTTCTCCTGCTACAATGTGCTGCAGCTGGCAGTCTGTATGAAGCAGACGCTTTGGAGCAGCGCAGACCATGCACTCGCACAAGTGCGACCACGTCAAATTTTTACTCGCACACTCTCAAAAAAATGGTCGCAGTCTAGAGCCCTGCTTCTATCTTCCAGTGTGTTCTGTACAACCATTTGCAGCAGTTGTAATTTAACTATCATATATTGTAAATCTACAGTAAATTTATTTTTCCAACACAACAGCCAGAAACTGCCATGAGCAGTAATTCCAATTTAGATTCATCTAAACTGATCAGTCTAACACAAGTGATGTAAAAATGTTTCCATTTGATTCAAATCAAATCTAATGAATTCCTGAGAGTAGTAAAGTGAGGCAGAGTAAAGGTGGCCATAAGATAAGCTAAGGTCAGTCACCTGCTGGGAAGCCCATGACGCTGAATATGCGATCTAACTGGTCATGATGGAAAGGATTGCTGGTCTTTATGTCTTCTTGTCGGCAATGGAAGATTGGTTCAGACGTCAACAGCTCTGCAAAGATACAGCCTATTGCCCAAATATCTGAAAAACGTCAAAGAATATTAAGTACAGATAACAAAGAGCACATACAGCCAGCCTGAAATACACACAATGCACAACTTACCGATTGCTTTGGTGTAGTGTCTTGCCCCGAGCAGTAGTTCGGGGGCTCGGTACCAGAATGTGACGACCACTGGGTCCAGATCGGCCAAAGGCTTCAGTGGAGAGTTAAATAGTCGGGCAAAACCCATATCAGCTAAGACACACAAACATAGAAACCCATAACTAGCCCACTCTGATCATGTTTGCAGATCATTTCAGCCTTAGGTGAGCTATGCATTTTGTTTTTCATGAGCATAGGAGAAGAAGACTGTCTGCTAGTAACAAACAGTCATTGGCAAGCATTTTATTCAATATTATTAATAACTGGTGGGTTTTTGGGGTCATGAAGTGACAATGTGGCATCATAATTATAATAATAAATGTATTATTGAAATAGTATATTAACAATGCATAATATAATATTTACATTGAGAACATTCTAGAGACCATTTCATCAGTGTTGCCAAGTCTGTGGTTTTCCTGCTGAATTGGGCTACTCTTATACTGTTACCGCGGACCTCCCCCGGAATGCACTTTTGGAGCGAATTTTCATGCAATATTTTATAGACATTTTCCTCAGGAACACGACTGAGCTATATTTGAGTACCAATTGTGCTGGTTCTGTGCAGACCTGGCAACCCTGCGTTTCATTAATAGGAAAGTAGAAATTTTGCTATTTTCAAAACATAATGGAAATTGTTGACCATGTTTTGTCCCATGTGCCATAACCCATGAGAGATTAAATAATTAGTTGTGCTGCTTACATGATGTGGCTCCAATACTCAAGTGAGTCAAGATAACAGTGAAAGCTACAGTGTAACCAAACACAATAACAAATTCCACAGGCTGGTAAAAATAGTGCCCACAGCCCTGAACAGTCATCACCCAGAATAGTGTCTTATGTAAGACAATGGCCTCACATTTGCTCAGACTGACCCTACAGCCGCTTAACCTTGACAATATCACCTAAAAAGAAAATGAGTCGACCAAAAAAGCTTCAGCAGAATTACATAATATCTAATTTTCTTCCTTCATAATTTGCAACTTCAATAAAAAACATTTTCAGTTGAGGAAATCTTATATATTATAATAATTATATTGCAATCCAATGCCAAAGTCAGTATGGTATTTTACCAATTTTGACTCTTCCTCGCTCTGGGCCTTCCCCCATGACCAGGATATTGGCAGGTTTCTGAAAGACAAAGATCACAAATAACCACAAATTATCTGTTTATCTCAGAATGTAATGCTTTGGTGCTATGGCAAAACATCCTCAACAAATGGATGTGCAATTTTTTTTATAAAATCTTGTCAGAATCATTCTAGATCAGTAGAGGTTTTCAAAATTAGGATTAATCATCACCTCTGTACAGTACTTTTTAAATGTTTTTAATGAAGTCGTTTCTGTTCACCAAGGCTGCATTTGTTTGATCAAAATACAATGAACAGTAATATTACAAAATATTTTTACAATTTGAAAGAAATATTTTCTATTTAAATATATGTTCAAATGCAATTGAACCCTTTGGACCCTTACTTTGGACCCTCTTCAGTTTGCTTATCGCCCCAATAGATCTACTGATGATGCCATCTCTCACATTCTCCACTCCTCCCTCACACACATTGATAGCAGCAATGGGAACTATGCAAGACTGCTATTCATAGACTATAGCTCAGCTTTCAACACCATAGTCCCCATCAAGCTGACTTATAAACTCACAGGCCTTGGCCTAAACACTTCACTCTGCGACTGGATTCAAGATTTCCTCACCGGCAGACCTCAAGTGGTGAAGGTAGGCCAGTTCACCTCAAACTCCATCACCCTGAACATAGGAGCCCCGCAGGGTTGAGCCCTGAGTCCCCTGCTCTACTCTCTCTACACACATGACTGCATTTTTTCATCTTAAAAATATATCTAAACTGAGACCTATGCTCTCAATGTCAAATGCAGAAATATTAATTCATGCGTTTATGACCTCAAGGTTAGATTATTGTAATGCTTTATTGGGTGGTTGTTCTGCACGCTTAATAAACAAACTACAGATGATTCAAAATGCAGCAGCTAGAGTTCTTACTAGAACCAGGAAGTATGAGCACATTAGCCCGGTTCTGTCAACACTGCACTGGCTCCCTACTAAACATCGTATAGATTTTAAAATCTTGTTAATTACTTATAAAGCCCTGAATGGTTTAGCTCCTCAGTACTTGAGCGAGCTCTTATCGCATTATAGTCCTCCACGTCCGCTGCGTTCTCAAAACTCTGGCCATTTGATAATACCTAGAATATCAAAATCAACTGCGGGTGGCAGATCTTTTTCCTATTTAGCGCCCAAACTCTGGAACAATCTACCAAACACTGTTCGGGAGGCAGACACACTCTGTCAGTTTAAATCTAGATTAAAGACCCATCTCTTTAACCTGGCGTACACATAACACACTAATACACTTCTATTATTCAAATCCGTTAAAGGATTGTTAGGCTGCATTAATTAGATCAACCGGAACCGGGAACACTTCCCATAACACATGATGTACTTGTTACATCGTAAGAAGATTGACATCTACGCTAATATTAGTCTGTTTCTTTCTTATTCCGAGGTCACTGCATTCACCAGATCAGATGGTGGATCAGCACCTAGAGATGACCTCTACAGCCCTGAACGTCAGCGGAGACCAGGACACCTAGATGAGCCCCAGAGACAGACCCCCAGTGAGGACCCCGTCACCTAGACAGCCATCAGGAAAAGACCTCGGGAACCAGCTGAGCCATCCAATCTGACTTTGCAGCAGTTGGAATTGAACTGCTGTGTCATCTGGCCAGAGGAGAAATGGCCCCCTGACTGAGCCTGGTTTCTCCCAAGGTTTTTTTCTCCGTTCTGTCACCGATGGAGTTTTGGTTCCTTGCCGCTGTCGCCTCTGGCTTGCTTAGTTGGGGACACTTCATTTCCAGCAATATCGTCGACTTGATTGAACAGAAACTTTTTGAACTGAACTGAGCTGGACGATGCCATCACTGAATTCAACAATGAAATGCCTTTAACTGAAAATTGAGTGTTTAATCTTGTCATTTTACATTATTGACACTATTTTCCCATTTTGATATTGTGCAGTTGCTTTGTCACGATTTGTATTGTTAAAAGCGCTATATAAATAAAGGTGACTTGACTTGACTTGACATGACTGCGTGTCCTCTCACAGATCCACATCTATTATCAAATTTGTTGATGATACTGTGGTTCTGGGCCTCATTTCCAACAATGATTAGACCGCATACTTGGATGAGGTAGAGAGAATTACATCATGGTGCCAGGACAACTGTCTCTCTCTGAACGTGAGCAAAACTAAAGAGCTGATTGTGGACTTCAGAAAGAGACACCTGCTGCCCTACACTCCTCTTATGATCAGTGGGACCCCTGTGGAGAGAGTTAGCAGCTTCAAGTACCTCGGTGTAAACATCTCAGAGGACCTGACTTGGACTGCACACATTCAAACACAGGTTAAGAAAGCCAGGCAAAGACTGTACCATCCGCGACAGCTGAGGAAATTCAGGGTCTCACCAACAATACTGAAAACTTTCTATTCAGGGACCATAGAAAGTGTATTGACTCAGTGTATCTCAGTGTGGTATGGAAACAGCTCCAGTCAAGATTGCAAGGCCTTGCAGAGAGTTGTGCGCTTAGCTGAGCGTATCTCAGGGTCTGCTCTCCCCTCTCTGCAGGACATCTACCTCAAACGCTGCAGAAGCAGAGCTGTCAAAATCATCAAGGACTCAAATCACCCTGGAAACTGTCTATTCACTCTGCTGCCATCTTCAAGCGCTTCCGCAGCCTGATGGCAAAAACTGAGAGACTTAGGAGGAGTTTCTTCCCCCAGGCCATCAGACTCCTGAACTCAACTCAACCTCTTAACATCATCTGACTTACTTCATAATCACTAATCACACACTCATTATTCTCTACCTCATACTGACAGTGTCATTTGCACACAACACTTTCTGTGTCTTGATATCTTATCTTATTTTTTATATTTATTTTTTTGTGATTGCTGCTTCATGTCAACCATGTTCAACCTGTTTGCACATTCCTCTCTGTACAGTCATGCTTATCTTAATATTTAATTCTACAGCATACTGTCATGCACATTATTTTATACCTTATATTTTATATTTTATTCTTTATATCTTATTTTTTATTCATTTTATTTTATGTATACTTCCCTTGTGTTGTATTTTTCAATATTTGCACTGTCCATGGAGTGGACCTGACTCACATTTCACTGCTGGTTATACAATCTCTGTATAGTCGTGTATGTGACAAATAAAACTTGAAACTTGAAACTTGAATTGATTTCTGTGATCAAAGCTGAATTTTTAGCATCATTACTCCAGTCTTCAGTGTCACATGATCCTTCAGAAATCATTCTAATATGATGATTTGTTGCTCATTTATTATTGGTGCTCAGTTATTAATAATTGTTATTATCATCAATGGTAAAAAACGTTTTTGCTGCTTAATACTTTGTGGAAACTTATTTCAGGATTCTTTGATGAATAGAAAGTTCAAAAGAACAGATTTTTGTAACATTATAAATGTGTTTACTGTCACTTTTGATAAATTTAATGCATATTTACTGAATAAAATCGTTAATTTCTATTAAGAAACACAAACGCATACACCATACCCAAACATTTGAATGGTAGTATAAAATGGTGTCCAGGGCTTGACATTAACACCCGCCAACCTGCCAAATGCGGGTGGATTCCAGCAGTGGTGGGTAACACGGTCACTAGCCACTTTGGCGGGCTGAGTTTTATATACAGAAACAGAGCTCGACATTAATGCTTGTGTGGGACAAGTGATTTTTTGAAGGAGCAAGTGAAAGAGGATTTTTCTTGCCTTGCCGGACAACTAATCTGATGAAAAGATGAGAACGATTCTGATTTTATTGCTTTTGGTGTAAATGGCGATTGATAATGGATAAGATGATCTCGTGGAGAAATCAAAACAACGCAACTACACACACAAGAAACATACTGCAGTAAAAGGGTAGTTTATATATTTATAACAAGTCATGACCAAGAGAGTGCAGTTTTCCCTGAAAACCATGATTGCAAATTTGACATTGATTTTATACAAGAGTTCGAACGAGTAGTCAGTATACAGTACAATATTGTCAACATTGACTGTTTTTGCCTGGTTTGGTTAACGAAAATAGTTCCAAACAAAGATCACAGCAGAACAGTCGCGCATCTCTGAGCAACACAGCGGTATTTTGTTACTGAATGATTCAGCGTTTTTGAGTCAATGATTCAGTGGTCCATTAAGACAGTCACTTGCTGCCACCTACTGGTGGTTTACTTTTATATTTAAAAGTAGGCCTACCTTTACTTTGCACTTTTTCCAACATTTCATATTTGGATATAAAAAAATAATTTAAAATGCCAAGCTCATAACCTTATTTATGCTGTTATAAATTTTACATTGCATTGCAGGTGATCCCACCCACCCGACACACAGCTTCTTCAGTCTGCTGCCATCAGGGAGGAGACTGCGGAGTCTCCAGGCGAGGACCAACAGACTGAAGGACAGCTTCATCCATCAGGCTGTCAGGAAGCTGAACTCCCTCCCGACCTGCCCCCCCTCCCCTCCACTGAACTCTGTATATGTATATGTATGTATGTATGTATATGTATATGTATATGTATATATACAGTCAGGTCCATAAATATTGGGACATCGACACAATTCTAACATTTTTGGCTCTATACACCACCACTATGGATTTCAAATGAAACGCAACAAGATGTGCTTTAACTGCAGACTGTCAGGTTTAATTTGAGGGTATTTACATCCAAATCAGGTGAACGGTGTAGGAATTACAACAGTTTGCATATGTGCCTCCCACTTGTTAAGGGACCAAAAGTAATGGGACAGAATAATAATCATAAATCAAACTTTCACTTTTTAATACTTGGTTGCAAATCCTTTGCAGTCAATTACAGCCTGAAGTCTGGAACGCATAGACATCACCAGACGCTGGGTTTCATCCCTGGTGATGCTCTGCCAGGCCTCTACTGCAACCGTCTTCAGTTCCTGCTTGTGCTTGGGGCATTTTCCCTTCAGTTTTGTCTTCAGCAAGTGAAATGCATGCTCAGTCGGATTCAGGTCAGGTGATTGACTTGGCCATTGCATAACAGTCCACTTCTTTCCCTTCAAAAACTCTTTGGTTGCTTTTGCAGTATGCTTTGGGTCATTGTCCATCTGCACTGTGAAGCGCCGTCCAATGAGTTCTGAAGCATTTGGCTGAATATGAGCAGATAATATTGCCCGAAACACTTCAGAATTCATCCTGCTGCTTTTGTCAGTAGTCACATCATCAATAAATACAAGAGAACCAGTTCCACTGGCAGCCATACATGCCCACGCTACCACCACCATGCTTCACTGATGAGGTGGTATGCTTAGGATCATGAGCAGTTCCTTGCCTTCACAGTTCTGGAACAACATCCTATGGACAGATGAGACCAAGATCAACTTGTACCAGAGTGATGGGAAGAGAAGAGTATGGAGAAGGAAAGGAACTGCTCATGATCCTAAGCATACCACCTCATCAGTGAAGCATGGTGGTGGTAGCGTGGGCATGTATGGCTGCCAGTGGAACTGGTTCTCTTGTATTTATTGATGATGTGACTACTGACAAAAGCAGCAGGATGAATTCTGAAGTGTTTCGGGCAATATTATCTGCTCATATTCAGCCAAATGCTTCAGAACTCATTGGACGGCGCTTCACAGTGCAGATGGACAATGACCCAAAGCATACTGCAAAAGCAACCAAAGAGTTTTTGAAGGGAAAGAAGTGGACTGTTATGCAATGGCCAAGTCAATCACCTGACCTGAATCCGATTGAGCATGCATTTCACTTGCTGAAGACAAAACTGAAGGGAAAATGCCCCAAGAACAAGCAGGAACTGAAGACGGTTGCAGTAGAGGCCTGGCAGAGCATCACCAGGGATGAAACCCAGCGTCTGGTGATGTCTATGCGTTCCAGACTTCAGGCTGTAATTGACTGCAAAGGATTTGCAACCAAGTATTAAAAAGTGAAAGTTTGATTTATGATTATTATTCTGTCCCATTACTTTTGGTCCCTTAACAAGTGGGAGGCACATATGCAAACTGTTGTAATTCCTACACCGTTCACCTGATTTGGATGTAAATACCCTCAAATTAAAGCTGACAGTCAGCAGTTAAAGCACATCTTGTTCGTTTCATTTGAAATCCATAGTGGTGGTGTATAGAGCCAAAAATGTTAGAATTGTGTCGATGTCCCAATATTTATGGACCTGACTGTATGTATATATATATATATATATATATATATATATATATATATTTGATTTGTATTTATCTGTATTTTTACGTTCTACTGTTAGTGTTTAGTGTTATCTGTATGCACCAGGGGTCTGAGAGTAACGCAATTTCAATTCTCTGTATGTATGTACGGTACATGTGGCAGAATTGACAATAAAGCAGACTTTGACTTTGACTTGACTTAGAACTTTGCAGTGTAAATGCATTCATGCTACATTTCAGCTTCATTAAACTGTCTGTATAACTGCATCTAAATGCCACTTCAGCCGCTTCTGTTTCTTCTGCAGTGGAAAGATCAGTTTTGTTAATACTGATTTCATTGGATTGGTAAGAGCCCTATATAGTGTCTTATTATATTAAGTGAAATTATCAATAAAATGTAAGAATTTGATATGCAAAGATAAAGATGATACAAGCATTTAATACGGGTTAGGGAAAAATGCCCTGTAAATAGCCAAAAAAATTAATCTATTTAAATACATTTTAGTATGCAGTCACTTTAATCATATAAAACGTAACTGCCCAAAAACAAAATTATGGCCGGTGAAAATGCTGAGTGGCTAGTAATTTTGGAAAACCACTAGCCGCAGTGGCTGGTGAAGCAAAAAAGTTAATGTCAAGCCCTGATGGTGTCTGCATAAATATTGGGCAGCACAATTGTTTTCAACATTGATAATAATCAGAAATGTTTCTTGAGCAGCAAATCAGCATATTAGAATGATTTCTGAAGGATCATGTGACACTGAAGACTGCAGTAATGATGCAGTACTGTATATCTGTTCACACCTGCATGAACCATATATCCATGACAGTCGTTTTGTTTATGGAAATATTCTGTCTCACAGGGAAGCTGTGGCAGGTGCTGAGCTATCACTCTTCTAAATGCATCTCATAATATTCATTTCACTGTTGTTACTGGGTGTTAATATTTCTGAAGGCCACGCTGAAGTGAACGTACCAGATGCCAGAGAAAAGTTATTTTAATTGCATGAAACCTAAAAACCCTTTACAAATCTAATAAAGCATATCTTTCATAGATACTCATAACAACAAATGGTTTTTATTTGAAGGTTTATTTAGTTTAAGCGGCAGCAAACAGAACTGCAAAAATAATTAGTTTTCCAAGCTGCACAGACTCATTTTTCTGTCTTGTTTTCTCAAGATTAGAAATATTTTATTTTATGTCTACTGGATTCTGTATGTTTGGAAACTATTTTATTCACAATCTAATTTGGTGCCACTAATACAGACATTTCATGCTTTACAAAATGTTGCTTTTAAAGGGACAATGAAATGGAGCGGACAGACAGAAACACAGAGACGTCATGGATCTGTATGTGATTGTGGGTGACTGGCTGTTGCATCAGTAAGTAATGATGTCTTCTAATGACTCTGAGACGCTTGAGTTTCTATGAGCCTTAATGAGGGTATGTTGCTATGGGAACAGCAACCATAAGGTTTCTGTAATTCACTCTACAATACTTTCATCTCAAAATTGCTGTTATCATTCACTAGAATTCACTTCAACAAATGTGAAGTCTTTCTATTGTAAAACTGCAGGCCTCAATGTTGAAAAGCAAAGCAAAAAATAATACTTACATTTATGTTAACATTAACATAATATCACTGAATGCAGACACTAGTCATGCCTGTACAATAATGTAAAAACAAATGTGTATCTAGCACATTACACATACTGAAATGAAATACAGTCAGTGTGACATAGCATAGGCAAAACTTCAGGAATAGTTCACCCAAAAATGAAAATTCTGTTTGATTTCGTAACTCTCATGTCGTTCCATGTTTTTATGCATTTTTGTAAATGCATTTTGTTTATGCATGATTGCAAAGCACTTTGGGTGTACAGCAATACACAATAAGGCGCTATATAAATGCATCATTCATTCATTCATTCATTCATGTCTTTCTTCTTCTGAACACAAAAATAGACAGTAGTAGATTATTATTTTTTTATGATTTAAAAGTAAACCTGCCCCTAACCTTACCCATATTCCACTTCAATAGGAGCAACTACAACATGAACACGCACGAAAACATGAAAAAACATGATTTTTGGGTGAACTCTCCCTTAAACACTTTTACCCAACTTTTTTTTTCTAAGGACAGTAAAAAACTAAATACAAAAGCACTGAATATCCTGTTGTTCCTGTTAAATAACATTTATAATTCATGTTGACTAAGTCAGCTGTTGAGCACTGTAACAATGTCTATTTCTCTTATATACAACTAGGTTAATGACAGAGTATGTTATTGATCGACACACACCAGGGATTGATGGGATTACATAACCCGTGTGTGACACTTTCCACTGGATTCAATCCATATCAGTCCCAGTCTGTGTGCTGATGCTTTTGACGAATGTTAACACCAGCTGAACAATGCACAAGTAGTTTAGTTTAGTTAAGATCCAGTCCATGGATCAGGTATGTAAACAGAACTGATTTACTGGAAAACACACAGCCTGCTACAGTCTAAATACAACTTTATGTTCTTCTTACTTTGACTGTCAAATCGTTCCTTACATAAAACTATTTGCATACATTGTTGTAAAACGTAGCCAATGATTTAAATAGGATAAAACACCTTCACAAAATGCAGAATATAATTTTTTGATAATGTAGATACTTTTATCCGACTTTTCTGTGTAGTGCATAATATTGCATGTCCGTAAATCAACTGTATCTAATCAAATATTGAGTTTTCAATTTCAAATGAGCAATTCATTTTTTTTCTTTAATAAAAGTAATCACTGACAAATATTTCTTTATTTTTACATTTGAACAATAATGTTTATCCTATTATCAGTGTGTGTTTTGCCTCTGTGTTCTGCTCCACCCCTGGCAACCACAGCCTTTTCACTAACAAGAAGGCAGAGCGTCATAATAACGACACCAGAGAACAATCATTTCATTGCTGCAGAGGGAATTTAAACCCTACGCACAGGACGAGAAGCCGAGGACACTCTCCACAGAAAAGTAACATTTCATTTTATGTTTGACAGATTGACTGCTCTCTGGTTGCATTTGCACTTTACTCTCCGACCAGCACACTTAATGCACCACAATAACGTAATACGGTTCTTTTAAAAGTCATGTTCACACAGAACAAGAAGATACTGAGGTGTAGAGAGCCTTTTCACAGACCGATGACAGCTCTCCACAATAACAGTAAATCTAGCCAATTCCACTTATATTTTCACATTTAAAAAATTAATCTGCATTTATAACACTATGCTTTGTGTTACACCCCAGCATTGTTAACACTTTCTCTCTTCTGATTGCTAGAATTCATTCTCATTCGAAAAATCACAGCAATGCATAGATTTATTTATTTTTTACTGTTGGAATAAATGGGAATGGAAAATTATATTAGCTGTGGCCTCTCATTTAATTCTTTAGATATTTACCCTGCTACAACCTACAAACATGAAAAATGTTCACTGTTAAAAAGGCACAGGCGTCCTAAATATTTTGCTAATAATTATGGGACTTAAACATCACTTTGCAGCCAAAATCTATTGTACTGGCCACTGTCCATGTTATATTCTGGTATGAAGCATCTCCGGCTGCCTTCACACTGTCAAACAATTCCATACAGCTGTTGTTGTATGGAAAATATCTGCATTCAAGAATTTTTTTTTATTTTTTTTTACAACAAAAATACCAGCATATGGGTTTGTAAAGAAATTAAGTTAAATAACAAAAATTACAACATTTTCATTTTTGGGTGAAGTAGTTCTTTAACATTTGGTAACACTACACAAGTTTTGTCTGAGGACAGTAGAAATTCATGCTTCCAAAATGCAAAAGCTTTGAATATTCTGCTGTTCCTCTTACAAAACATTTATAATTCATATTGTCAAGTCTTAAGTGAATGTAAATAAGCAGGGGGAAAAAAACAGATATGTGTCGGAAGATCGGACCAGTGCATCATGCCTTGCAGTGTAAATGCATCCTCTGTGATCAGGCTTGTGTCTGTACTCACCAGATCTCTGTGCAGGACCCAGTTGGCATGCAGGTAATGGATGCCGTCTAAGATTTGGTAAAGCAGAGACTTCACCATCCCCCTCGGTAGCTGCATGGGTTTCTTGTTGGCCTTTGATGCTCGATGAAATTTTATGATGTGCTACAACATAAGAACGGGTAAAAGTTGCGTGAAAGTTCCTCACCTGTTGGTTAACACTGAGTTTGTGATATTATTCATCTTTATTATCTTTATTATTATTTAATTTTTTAATAGAGATTTAAACTAGGCTATATTCACTATATACTAGGGCTGCACAATTAATCGAATTTCTAATCGCAATTACAATTATGGATGCCACAATTACGTAATCGTTCAAAAAAGCAATAATCGTTCAAAGTCCACTTATGTTATTCTGAGTGCTTAAGATGTGTTTTTTTCTTTCTACAGGTTATCTTAAGGGGTTTTCCATTATTTTAATTATAGTTTTAGTTTAACATTATAATATCATGCGTTTTTTTACATTTTGTTGTAGCCAATCCAATGAATAGTTGACATTTGAGGCTTAATACTATACTCATGTTTTCAGCTTATTTATTTTCATATAAACATATGACATGAAGTTGCTTCAAACAATGGTATAAACATCATTCAATGTAAATTGTGTTAATCGTAATTAATAATCGCAATTACAATTTCAAGCGAATAATCGACAATTATGATTTTTGTCATAATCGTGCAGCCCTACTATATACAATGCTTAACTAATTTATTAAAACAAATTTATGTGAGGTTTTTAACAAATTACGTAAGGTTTGTGCCACTGCTGCTCTAAACTAACAGTATTGGTGATTACTAAAATATTTTTTTAGCTTTCTGTAGGCCTATTGGTTAGTCCTCCAATATGCGCAAGCTCTTTAGTAACAGTAGGCTATTTCTAATGCTATAATATAATTATTGCTGTTATCCATGAAAGCTTTATAGTTGTGTTTTTTTTTTCAGATACCCAATTACAGTCAAAAAGTACATAAACAATGCCAGCTAGAATGCAAGCTGTTGCAAGGCATCGGAGGCCATTTTTGTTATTATGTGAATTAATACTATTTAGTTGTTTCAGTTTGTTATTTGCCCAATAAATGACAATAACATTTTTAGATTTAAACAATTTTTTGACAGATTCCTAAAATATTTGTGTTTTCTCTTTATTATGACAGGTGGTCTAATAAATTGTTAAGCACTGTATGTTTTCATATTCAGTTGGCACGTTTGTTTGAAGGACATTGGGAAGAATGTGTAATAGTGTGTTTTTTGTCAATAATAAAAAAATTACATTTAAAAAATTTAAATCAGATTAATCAAAAGAATAATCGGCCAACTAATCGATGATCAAAATAATCGTTAGTTGCAGCCCTACATTTAACAATTTAAAAATGTGTTTTAAACATTAAAAAACATAATAATGATAGCTGAGCCATTCACACTTAACATGTTTTAGATTTAAAATACAATACAACACAATACGTACAATACAGTATACGTGCAAACGGCAGAACTGCAGAACTGCAATGATGATTGCAATGAAGAAAACAAAGCCAGGGTCTTGAAATACGAAGATTTGAAGATTTATTTTTGATTTATCTTTTATTTATTTATTAGGATCGGAAAAGGACCACAAGCTCAATCTCAGATGGTACAGTCACCCAAAGCGCAACTGTGCTACACTTCAAATGAGCTGTGTACGAGGCTATCAGCTCTGACCATGTTTGAATTCAACTCGAAACAATGTTAACTTGACACAGCATCTTAAAAACTTGGCAAGACTCCCACCTAACACATGTTTACAAAGAAAATCAGCTACAAAGCAGCACAGTGGAACACAAAATGTTTTCTGTGTGAAGCACTTCTAGATGTATTCAAGGTATCAAGCTCTTGAATATGTAAGATATAAATACCTGGGAAAATATTCAGTTGTTTCCTCAGCTAATTTCTCAAAGAAATGTTAAAATCAAAAATGCAAGGTCTGTCACCGTTTTCTTTGAAACTTTATGAATTTCTTTCTTCTGTAAACACAAAACGTAGAAAAAAAGTGCAAAATGATAATAACTTGAGTGCATGAACACGTGTACTCACCCACAGGTCATGCTCAGCATAGTCAAACAGGAGCCAGACTTTGCGGTCACTGTGAGAGAGAAATACTTTCTGCAGGGTGATGACATTCGGATGCTTTAACTCTCTCAGCAACTGCAGAAAGACAGAGAGACATATTCGTCTGTTCCTTCACCTGTTCATTTTCTAAATGTCACATACATGTAAAGGCATTTACATCAGGGAATGCAGAATAAACTTTATCACAAATACTGACCCTAGTGTTAACATCCATCTCGAGCAATCCTATCACGATTGGATAGTGCTAATAAATACACGTATCCACCTTATTCTTCAATGCAGAAGTAAGCCTATGGGCGAGACACGTCCGGTTCATTAGCCGCTATAGGGAAATTATGAGAATAATAATAACGTGCAGTAAACAGTAAAACTGTTTGCACTACAAACCAGTGTGTTCATAATTAATATATTCAAATAATATGGTAAGACACACCAATTTGCAATATCAAGCAGCAAAACGAGTGGTTTTGTACAGCTAGAAATAGCTGGAAGCAAATGAGACCGGAAGCCAAGCACATTCAATTTACAAAAAAGGCTGTGCCCATTTTTTATGGGAAGAATAAGGTGGATAAACGATGTTCAGCACTCTGAAGACTGACTTCCAGTAATTGAACTCACTGAAAGTGGTGAGCACTATATTCTCCCTTTAAAATCAGCTGATGATAAACAAAATCTAGCACACATCTGTTGCTTTTCGTGAAGTGAACTCTGTTGAATAATTTGCATATAGTATAAAATTTGCAAATTGAAGAAAGGATTTATACCCGTTCTGCGGAGACACATTTATGTGGCCAAGTGTAAACGAAACCCCAAACTCATCCGATAAGATCAATCAAAATGTATGTGGTGACCAAGTGAAGTATTCAATCAAAAAAAGCCATGTGACGGCAACATTTGCAGTGTAAACACTAGGGGCACAAACATAGTAGTATTTAAACTTCATCGGAATTCCTACTATTTTAAAATGGCCTGGCTGTGTTTTTTGTGATGTGTGTAGAAATCAGAGACGCTCCCCTTCTGGAGGCACATTTGAGATGAACATGACAAGCTCTTATTTGTCCACTTGTGAGATGGATGTTAATGCCAGCTGTAAACAATGTCATTGTGTTCTTAAAGTATAAAGTGTTTTTTGTTGTTGTTGTTGTCAAAGTACAAGTCAGACAACACAAAGTGTGATACAATATAATTCCATTTAAACTTCCATAAAACTGTTGAATTCTCTTGGCACAGATTTGAGAAAACAGGAAGCTGTGTAACAGCACCAAAGTGTTATAATAGCTCCTACATTATCGACACACTAGTTTCCTTTTTAACACTTTAAAGCTGCTTTGACATAATCTGTATTGTATAATGCGCTATATAAATTAAGGTGACTTGACTTGACTGTGATATATGAGGCAGAATAACAGCGTGACAGTTATCGAACAATGCATTCCAAGTTACATATTACACAAGAATGCTTTGTAAGAAAGAATTTGTAAGAAAAGCAAAAACTCTGACTGAAGCATGTATTGTTCTACATGTCTCTCTGGATCTTGTAAATACACCAGGAGCTGACAGTGCTTGACTTGGGGTTGTGTTTAGGACTTAACATATGAAAATGTTTTGTTTAAGGATCTTCTCACTTCTAGTGCAGGTCTGATCACAGAAAGCATTTGAATTAGATTTCAGAAAATAAATGAGGTTTCACTAATTACTACAGTATAATATAAAAGTGTTCACACACACACACACAGACACAGACAGAGTTATGGTCAGAATTATTGCCTCCCCCCTTTGTAAAGAAGCCTGTGAAAATAAATCTGAATTGTTTATCCTTTTGATGTCTCATTCAAAAAAATCACAAAAAAATCATTTCATTGATTTGAATGTTTCATTGAAGTAAAACAAAAAATGAAAGCAAAGGAAAAATTTCATTTTTCTCCAGTAGCCTACTAATTAGCCACAATTATTGGCCCCTTTTTATACATTACTTTTTACAACCTCCATTTGTCAAGATAACAGCTCTGAGTCCTCTCCTATAATGCCTCATGAGTTTGAAGAACAGCTTGCAAGAGATCAGAGAGCATTCATTTTTTCTATTTTGTGAAGTTAAAAATCTTTTAATGCACATCAGAACTGTATTCTAAAATTGTCCACTCATATCTGGTCAATTTAATGTTTATAGTCACTATGAGTGGACAATTTCAATATATATATATATACAGTATATATATATATATATATATATATATTAGTGCTGTCAGCGCGCGCGCAAGTTAACGCGTTAATAACGCAAATTCATTTTAAGCGCGCACTAATTTTTTCTAATGCTGCGATTAACGCAGCGCGTATTTCCGGTTTGACCCGTGGCCCAACCCTCTAGTCTGGAGAAATGGAGATGCACAGTGTTGCCAACTTTGCAACATTGCAGACGTCTGCTCTGTTCAGCGCGCGCACACCTCTCTCTCTCTCTCTCTCTGCGTCTGCTCTGTTTAGCGCGCGCACACCTCTCTCTCTCTCTCTCTCTCTCTCTCTCTGCGTCTGCTCTGTTTAGCGCGCGCACACCTCTCTCTCTCCCTCTCTCTCTCTCTGCGTCTGCTCTGTTCAGCGCGCGCACACCTCTCTCTCTCTCTCTCTCTGCGTTCTGCTCTGTTCAGCGCGCGCACACCTCTCTCCTCTCTCTCTCTCTCTCTGCGTTCTGCTCTGTTCAGCGCGCGCACACCTCTCTCTCTCTCTCTCTCTCTCTCTCTCTGCGTCTGCTCTGTTCAGCGCGCGCACACCTCTCTCTCTCTCTCTCTCTCTGCGTCTGCTCTGTTCAGCGCGCGCACACTCTCTCTCTCTCTCTCTGCGTCTGCTCTGTTCAGCGCGCGCACACCTCTCTCTCTCCCTCCTCTCTCTCTCTCTCTGCGTCTGCTCTGTTCAGCGCGCGCACACTCTCTCTCTCTCTCTCTGCGTTCTGCTCTGTTCAGCGCGCGCACCCCTCTCTCTCTCTCTCTCTCTCTCTGCGTTCTGCTCTGTTCAGCGCGCGCACACTCTCTCTCTCTCTCTCTGCGTCTGCTCTGTTCAGCGCGCGCACACCTCTCTCTCTCTCTCTCTCTCTCTGCGTCTGCTCTGTTTAGCGCGCGCACACCTCTCTCTCTCTCTCTCTCTGCGTCTGCTCAGCGCGCGGCAGAGAGAGGAGCAGCGCTTTAATTCAGTTAAAAACACAGATATTATGTTGCTTCTCTAATTTTACATCAAGTATAGCCGAAATCACAGCACAGCTATTGTCTTTATCTTATGTGTATTTGATTTCATCAGACGACGGTGCGATTATCATGATTTTTTTGTGCAGATTAACATCTTGGAAGGGAGAGCTGGTTATGTAGTCTTAATGGGTCGCGTTTCAGTCACTATTTCATATTCATTCTGTTGTCTGACAACAGAAACAGTAAAATATATTAGTTTTATTGAGAATTTAGCTTCATCAAAATACAGTATGTGGGCAAAGATAGGGAAACAAATGTAATAATAAATAATAAATGTACATTTTGCATTTTCAGAAGAAGAGCTGCCCTGTGTGCAAAAATGTAAAAAATGCAAAAATGTGGAAGAACTTGACTGGTCTGCATAAAACCAAGTCCTAATCCCAGTTTAACCTGTTAACCAGCACCCCCCATATTGGGAATCACAGCTGAAAATGACTAACTAACTTAAAATGGTAACAGCTCCTGACTTCAGTGTGCCACACACACAATTTTGGTGTCTTTGGAAAGAAGACCCTTTGGGCTTTACTATCCATCATCCAGAGTTGATAATGCTCAAAAATATAAAAAGTTATAGACACTGAAGTGCCTTGATAAAAATTGTACCACACTTGTACACTTGTACACACTTGTACCACACCTCTGGTGTGACTGTAAATGCAGACCTTGAGCCAAAAACTCATCACCAAACACCAATGACTTGTACATACACTATATAGACAAAAGTATTGGGACACCCCCTTCTTTAGAACAGAAAAATGCACTTCCAAATCTGTGGCAACAACGATGGGAACATAATTCATGCATTTAAAAATTGTATTTCCATCTCTGCAACAGTTGCAACAGTTTTGTAAGTGTCTAAAATGACTGAACCCATATGTACAAGTCATTGGTGTTTGGTGATGAGTTTTTGGCTCAAGGTCTGCATTTACAGTCACACCAGAGGTGTTAAACTGGGATCAGGACTTGGTTTTATGCAGACCAGTCAAGTTCTTCCACACTGACTCAATCAATCATTTTCTTTTTGAACCTTGTCTTATACACAGAGGCATTGTCATGTTAGAATAGAAAAGAGTCCTGTCCAAACTGTTGCTATAATATTAGAAGCACACAATTCCCTAGAATATCATTATATGCTGTAACATTAAGATTTGTACTCATATAAATTACTAAAGTAGTCAAACCTGTTCATTAGAAGGGGGCGACCCAATACTTTTGGCAATATAGTGTACATTTGCATAAAGCATCCACATTTGCCCATGCCTATGTTGATTAGAGTATTACAAATTTGAAAAGGATTGATTTCAGGTACATTTAGAACAAATAAAAATGTGTGATTAATTGTGATTAATCGTGAGTTAACTCATGACAATCATGTGATTAATCGCGATTAAAAAATTTAATCGATTGACAGCCCTAATATATATATATATATATATATATATTTATTATATTTTTTTTTCATATATTCTAGGGGTGCTTATAACTTTGGCCAACTTTTATTGGAGAAAAATATTTATTTCATAATGTGCTTTCTCCCCATGTTCAATTGTTTTAGATTTTTGTGAATGTTTTGAATGAAAGATCATACAATACAAATTTATTTTGCCACCTGTACATGTTAAAATAATAGCTACTGCTGGCCCACTTAGCCATACTGAAAATGAGTATAAAATATAGGTTACAGTCATGTCTCTGTTGAGTATCTCAATCAAATGACATGGTGTGGTCAAGTGATTACAGATTTGGGCTGGTAACTGCATATCTTCAAGTTCAAACCCCATAAGAGGCGATTCATAAACAACCACAACTGCACACTAAACCAAGGCAGGTAGCTCCAGAGGAATTGCTCCTGTAAGAAGTGTACGTCGCTTTGCAAAAAAACTGTCTAAATGATAACTACTGTTAGCAGATAGTGTAAGAGATTCCAGTCAGCAGGTCAGATTGTTTGCTCTGAGATGTGACTGACATGCTGGTGTTTTGCAATGTGTGAAGAATGTCATTCTGTGGAACGAGAGAGTCTTAGTCATCACTATGTCCTGCAACATGGTGTAGATCAGTATATTTAACACATTTCCACTGTAAATGTTTCTGCAATATTTGAGGAAGTGAAGGAAATCCATGCACAATATTCTCTGAAATGCTTACATACGTCCATATATCATATTTTGAAAATGTATAAATAGATTTTATAAATAGATTCTTTCCAATTTTTCCAGCCAATGTTGCCTTGAAGTCTTTAATCATTGACTGCAACACTGCCTGCACTGTTCGCTCAAGTTACAAAAAAACTGCTCACCACTGCATGAAACAAAGTCAATTTGCACTTCTGCCAGTGCTGTGATGACGGCATTTTTGCCATGCGCATATGGCAACTATGTAACAGGTTAAACATTTGTCAGTTCATCACAAAAGTAAACACTTACAAAAAGTGAGCAATATTAACTCTTGGTTGTTTTTATACACTTTATACATACAGAGGCACTTTGTTATTATACACACAGTTTTTGTAGTTAGCATCGCACATGCTTATAATGAAAAAGTAAGAAGTTACTTGCCACTGTACTATGAATTAGCACAGTTATTACTCACTGAGTGAAGCAACATACATAATATTGACTCCATTCATGTAGCCACAACCTATCCATAAGCCCTAATCTTTAGCACAGTGGTAAACAAAAGCCCTTGTGAACATTACACACTAGCAGGTCTTTCCAACAACACAAAATAAATTCAACATCTACTGATCCAGTACTATGCAAAGCATGCTGGGAACTAATCAACTGCCCAGTTTCAGTTAATCTATTAACAATCATTTAGGTAGCCCCGAAACAAACGGCTTACGCAACCTTCATTTTTACATATTTAAGTGGATTTAACACAATGGAATTAAGTAGCGACCAAATGCTTTAGCCTATTTTTAGTGAATTGTACAAGCAGCAATTTGTTTTTCTTTACAGTACTGTAAAATGCAGCTCATTTTTTTATACAGTTGTTTGCTACACTACAATCCACTAACAAAACATTTAGAACAACACTATAAAAAATTCAACTTGTATTTCGTCAGATTCAAGCTATGTTTGATTGGTTGATTGACCTAATGCAGAAAAAGTTGAGAATACAAAAAAGTAAATAAAGTCAGCTTGTATGTTTTTAGTATTGTCATGTCTTGCCTGTGATTTTGTGTCCTAGGCTCTTGTTTTGAAGTTTATTTCATTCCGTTGTTCTTGTTTTCTCTTTTCCTGAGTTTACTTCATGCTTTGCTAGGTTTCTGAATGTGTGCTCATTGGTTGCCTTAGTTACTGATTTCATTCACCTGTGTTTAGTTGCTCGTTTATTTGGTGCATCTACAGACCTGGGGCCTGTTTCAATAAGGAGGTTCAACCAACTCTGAGTTTAAACTTGAACTCAGAGTTGACTTACTCTGAGATGGGAAACTCTGAGTTCTCGGTTACAGAACAGCTGAATTGTGTTAGTTTACTCAACTCTAAGTAGGTTGACTCTGAGTTTAGCGCGTGCACCACAACTATGAAAAGTCATGATCAGTGGATCTCCGAAATTACGATTCACCATTAGGGGTGGGACAAAGCCAGGGTATATCGCGATATATCGTGATTCTTCTCCATGCGATATGAGAATCGATATCTGGTGCCAAATATCGATATTTTAATCAATACAATAAAGTGCTCTAAATAGATTTCCCTGTTCACAACGTCTAAAAATGCGTGGAAATCAGCTGCGCCATTTCCAGCTTCTTTCCAAAAGCGCTCTCACTCTGAGCAACCATGAACCGCGTTCTCTATGAAGATGGGGAAGCACAAGGAACCGAAGGATAAACAGATTTCCAGCCACTGTATTAGCTTTACTGCTATATATATGCAGCGCAGAAGTGTGCAGTGTGTGTGCTTGCCGCGCATCTACATTTGAAATAACGAACCTGAGCGCGCAAAAGACGCGATGTGAATGGCTATTTCTTCGTGTGGGGCTCCGTTTTTATGATGAGAGGAGTAGAAAGGTTGAGAAAGTACTCCAGGTAAATTTTGAAATGTACCAGGTTTATATTATATCCATCTATCTATCTAGTTTTTTTTCTGTTTGATAAGCAATTAAATGTGTTTGTTTACACACAGAGAAAAATAAAAGTGTGAGCTTTTAATAAGTACAAGAATAAAATGATTAATTTAGCCTACTCAACATGTTAAAATTGATTTACAGAACTTTTTTTTTTGCTGTTTTCTAACAGTTTGGACTTGAATAAAGAAGGAAAACTTGCACTTAACATTTTCACAGGCATTTTTTTAGACAGATATCGTGATGTATCATTATAGGATTTTCTAGAAATATATCGATTATCGCAGAATCGCTGTATCGTGATATTATCGTTATGGTGAGCCATGTATTGTGATTATATCGTATCGTGAGGTACCCTGCGATTCCCACCCCTATTCACCATGGCAACAGCTCCCGCCAAAAAGACGTCAGCGTGCATACTTCCGTCAATGCGTAACTTTAATTCTTAATAACTGTCAATAACTTAATAACTGTTATAATATCAGAGGTGAAAACTGTAAATTATTGAACTAATATTCATTTTAATGGTATCCCATGGCCACAAAAAAAAAGGGGGAAAAAAAAGGAAAAGGACAGAAAGAAGAGACAAGAACGTGGCAGCAGCTAAAAATGAAGTATAAAAACACAATTCAATCAAGGTAAAGCTTTAAACATGAAAGGTTCATGGGTGTGGGCTAAATTACTTTACAAACATTTGACATTAAATATCATTCAATGTCTATTTCAACGCGCTGCAGCTTTTTCCACATAGTCTAACACTCTTTTCACATAATTAAATATTCAGCAAACAGCAAAAAGGCAGAGGGAGAACCTACAGCAGCAACACTGACAGATGAAGAGGAGATGGTCAAGTATTGGAAGATTTCTAAAATCCAAAAGTAAAAAGAATAACTTTTGCTTTTGTATTAGGAAATAGAGATGACCAAAAAATTGTGAATAATTTGTTTATTTAACAGCTGTGTTGGTGGTTACGGCTAGTACTACCCCTCCATCTGGCATCCTTCCATTCCATACAGTAATTAGTTTCATTTTCAGAAGGTGCGATGATGGGGATATGCTTGTCATCAATGCATCCAACCACACTGGAAATCCTGAAGGAAATTCTGATTATTGGGTTACTTCCAGACGTCACAGAAAGATGTTATCAAGTGAACTTCATTTATCAGATTAGCCTCATTTAAACCGATTTCTACACCACTAACCTACAGTCCTGTGATACTCTTCTTTGACGGATTTGTGCTCAGAATGAGTGAGAGGGATGCACACTTTCATTAAAATCTGCATACAGTGGACTTATAATGTGCTCTGCATCTCCGATGTTTTGAAGAAAACTACCATTTAAAATGGGACCGCTCAAATCAATATGCACATGAATACGGTGTAAAAAATAATAATAAAATAAATAATATAAGGTATTTAGTCTTGTTTCCATGAAGGGAAAAAAAAAACTAATTTAAGTGAATTTTTTTATTTAGCAAAATTATCTGGCAAAGGGGTAAGACCTATTAAAAATAGCCTATTCTTGTTTCCGTTTGCATGAAGATTATTTTTCTTACCCTGTGGAGAACAATTTAATATTTTAACAAGACTAAATATCTAGATAATTTTTCATCTATAGAAAATGCATCTTAACTTAAGAATTTTTTAATATTTGTACTTGAAATTTTTGTACAAAAATACTTAGTAAGAAAAGCAATTTTGCAGCGTGAATGAATGAATGCGGTATTAAAACATCGCTTACACTTTAAAAAGGGGGAGGAGACATAAAGAAACTCTGGGTTTACCGAAGAAAACCTGCTCCCGACCAGGTTAGGTTCACAGAGTAAGTTCCCACGGTAACCGACTCTGAGTGTAATTCATCCCCCATCTCTAATTATTTACTCTCGCTCTAGTACTATGTAAATATGTATGCATAATTTTCTATACAGCTGTATATATAGAGTAAATAAGGCACAAATTTGTACATAAATCTTCTGTTCCAGATTCATACACATTATTATTATTATTAAGTCTTATTTAAATGTTCTGTTCTCATGTCAGATATGTATGTATATATGTATGTACCAAGAGCTTCTTAAAAACCACAACAAATTCCTCGTGTGTTTGCGCACACTTGGCGAATAAAGCTGATTCTGATTCTGATTCTGAGTATAAGTTACCTCTCTTTCTGAAACGGGCTTGACTTACCCTGTTTTCCCAGGTTTGACAAATCTCCCATTTTGAAACGGAAAACCCAGAGTTTCCCTCATTTCAGGGTTAACATACTCAGAGTTTTCACTTAACCTCCTTATTGAAACGGGCCCCTGTGTTTCAGTTCCCTCTTGTCTATGGCTTGCTATGTTTCTGCATTTCTCCTGTGATCCCAAGGTCCAGAGTGTTTTGTTTCAGTTTAATAAGTACCACTTTGCAGATTGATCTACGTTTCAACACTCTCCTTGCCTTGCACCAACCTTGACAGAAGATCAGACCATAAATGGACCAAGCAGTGGTACAAATCCTCCTCCTGACCCATGAGGGTGACTGACTGACATCACACTGGATGCGCAAGCAGTGCGTATGCAGAGCAGGAGCAGCGCGCGCCCATTGTGCTTTCATACTGGCAGCTGAGCCGCAGCGTGTGTAGGCCTACTGCAAATACAGACGAGTATCGTCAATTCTGTTGCATTTTCCAGCGTTCTCCTCCGTGTGCTTTGATGTATGATATGGCCAGCATACTCTGTGATGTGACCGTGTCCCCCTCTGTCCCACACACATATGTAAATAACATGCTATATATATATAGGTAGTTTACACGATAAACTTGAGCCAAGTTTTCAAGATCTGTATACGAAAAAATTGCCGACCCTGTCAGGAAAAATTATGTCTGACCCTTCTCACATTTTGTATGAGAAATATAAATTTTTGCCATCTAACAGAAGGCTTAGAGTTGCTAGATTGAATATATTACGTAGCCTAAATCTTTTGTTTATCAGTCTGTAAAAAAAAATCTGAATTGGAGGTTCAAATAGGCCTCTGGGGTCTGGAAAATAGAAAGGACTCGCTATTCTAATGCACTGTAGCCGTGTGTTTATGTACAACCCAAACATCAGAAAAAGTTGGGACAGTATGGAAAACGCAAATAAAAAAAGAAAGTAGTGATTTCTAAATTTACTTTGACTTGTATTTCATTGCAGACAATATGAACACAAAATATTTCATGTTTTGTCTGGTCAACTTCATGTCATTTGTAAATATACATCCTTTCCTGTCATTCAGACCTGCAACACATTCCAAAAAAAGTTGGGACAGTAAAGCATTTACCACTTTGTAATGTTGCCATTCCTTTTCACAACACTTAAAAGACGTTTAGGGACTGAAGACACCAAGTAATGAAGTGTTTCAGGTGTAATTTTGTCCCATTCTTCCTGCAAACAAGTCTTAAGGTGGGCAACAGTACGGGGTCTTCGTTGTCGCATTTTGCGCTTCAAAATGCTCCACACATTCTCTATTGGAGACAGGTCGGGACTGCAGGCAGGCCAGTCAAGTACCCGTACCCTCTTCCTCCACAGCCAGGACTTTGTAATGTGTGCAGAATGTGGTTTTGCATTGTCTTGTTGAAATATGCATGGACGTCCCTGGAAAAGATGTCTTCTTTAAGGCAGCATATTGTGCTCCAAAATCTCTATGTACTTTTCAGCATTAATGGTGCCATCACAGAAGTGAAAGTTACCTTTGCCAAGGGCACTGACACAACCCCATACCATGACAGACCCTGGCTTTTGGACTTGTTGCTGGTAACAGTCTGGATGATCCTTTTCTTCTTTGGTCCGGAGCACACGGCGTCCATTCCTCCCAAAAAATACCTGAAATACTGATTCATCTGACCACAGTACACGTTTCCACTGTGTGATGGTCCATCCCAGATCCTCCGAGCCCAGAGAAGTCGACGGCGCTTCTGGACACTGTTAACATAGGGCTTCCTTTTGGCACAGTACAGTTTTAACTGGCATTTGTGGATGTAACTACGTATTGTGGTACTTGACAAAGGTTTGCCAAAGTAGTCCTGAGCCCATGTGGTGATATCGCTTATAGATGAATGACGATTCTTGATGCAGTGCCGCCTGAGGGATCGGAGATCACGGTTGTTCAGCTTAGGCTTGCGCCCTTGTCCTTTACGCACTGAAATTCCTCCAGATTCCTTGAATCTTTTAATTATGTTATGCACTGAGAAGGTGAAATATCCAAATCTCTTCCTATCTTTCTTTGAGGAACATTGTTTTTAAACATTTCAATAATTTTCTCACGTATTTGTTGGCAAACTGGCGATCCTCGGCCCATCTTTGCTCCTAAAGGACTAGACCTTTCTTGGATGCTGCTTTTGTACCAAATCATAATTACAATCACCTGTTGACATCAACTGTTTCAAATCACATCATTATTTAAACAATTTACCTCATTACTAGCCCTAAATTGCTCCTGTCCCAACTTTTTTTGGAATGTGTTGCAGGTCTGAATGACAGGAAAGGATGTATATTTACAAATGACATGAAGTTGACCAGACAAAACATGAAATATTTTGTGTTCATATTGTCTGCAATGAAATACAAGTCAAAGTAAATTTAGAAATCACTACTTTCTTTTTTTATTTGCGTTTTCCATACTGTCCCAACTTTTTCTGATTTGGGGTTGTATATACTGTTGTTTTTTGTATTAAGTTGCGTCTATTGTACTGTTTGTTTAGTAATTATCGATGTGAATTGATGTGAGACACACTGTGAGATGCAAGACAAATTTTGGAAAGAATTCCAACAATAAAGTGTAATTGGATAATATAATTGAATTGAAAAAGTAATCTAAAAGCTAACAAATGCCTTTAGTGTTATTAATTTAACAGACCTTTGAAGTTTGGGCAAAAACTCGTGGAAGTGATGTGTTTTCGTGCATTTTATTTTTTCATATGGTGATTGTGAAACACGAAACACCTCACTTACATTATTTTATGGTGAAATGTGTTATTTTTCATGTTAATCAGGTCCATTTTGATCAATAACAATACACTGTGGCTTTAATTCAGCGTAAGCGGCGCAGCAAAAATAGACTCGGTGCTGAAACGATCGTGGCACCGCCGCTCCTGCTCTGCTACACGCTGCTCCGCCGCTCTGCGGGCGGTGTGAATGCTCTAATCTGTTAACATGGGTGCCGAAAATATTTTTTTTTTATCTACCCTTTAAGTCTAGTGACCTTCCACCCTGGTCCTTAAAGCCCCTCCTCATCAACTTATTCCACCCAGCTTGATAAGGGGCTTTTGCACCGCAGAAACTAGAAGCGGTTTTACTTCTATAGGAACTCCTTTTGGGGGAACTAAATTATCTCCTACTTCAGACTAGGGTCTGAAACAGATCATAGGAACTATCAGTGACGTAAGTGTACACTGATTGGCCAAATGCATAAGAAACATCGGCTACCTGGCATTTTTAAAAAGCCGTGTAAAAATATTTACTCCACGAACATAGAAAACAGTGATAATAACAGCATTTAGCTACCTGTTGTCTGCAGAATTGTGTGCTTTTCTCAGCCTCGATGATATGCAACACTGCAGGTTGTCATAGGAGATTAAGTCAGATTTTCATGCTCTTTTAATCACGTAAATTGTGCATTTACATTCTCTATTATCATGAAACCCGTGACACACAACAAAAACGGCTCCGATCAAAGCATCCTCTATTCACAGTTGTTGAAGTTTGTAAATGCTGTGGAACCAGGAAAACGGCCCGAGGGGGAAATTGGTTCTCTAGGAACGACCATTCTGGCTAGTTCCAGTTCCCTGGCCCCTTCTCATCTGCTGGTCCAGCCCAGCTCGAATGACTATCTGGTTTCTTAAAAGTCCACCACAACCATAGCTAGCCCTTCTTCCTCCACCAGCACCACCAGTCTCTTCATAGGTTCCCCTGATTCATTCTCCTGATCTGCCGGCTCTCCTTTGCCCTCCAGCTCCACCACCGTGACCACAGTCTTCTGGCGACCAAGATAGATCCTGGTCTTCAGACTTGTGGGCACAACCTGGAACATTCGACCCTTCGGCTCCACCTCAGTGCTTTGTTTCACAGCTCCAACTTGGCTTATTGATCCCTTGAGTGAACAATTCACGTCCAACTCATTTCAGGTCTAACTTTCAAATATAAACTAACTACTACTGAAGTTGAGAAAATTCTAAAATTCTTTGCACTTAGTTGCTTTATTTACTCAAGTTTTTTGTTTTATTTTTTTTACACAAAAGCTACTTATGGGGGCAATATATGTTAAATGTGATCTGATAGCTATACTGTTGAATTTATTCAAATGTATTTTTACACAATGCAACTAATAAAATTAGAACACACATTAAATGTTGAAAACATAATAACAAGCAACAGCATGCAGCTCAATATAGCTATAAAATGGACCTAAAATGAAGAAACCAAAGTCCAAATAACAATTCCCAACTGATACTAGCCAACTTCTACATCTTTCACCCAGCTCTGGAACAATATGACTATTGTTTTGCCTTTCCAACAAAGTAAAAGAGAGGTCAGATATTCAGAGATTGAGAAAGAGAGTGTTTGATCCTATTAGTTTGATGGTAACAACATAAGTCCAAACAGGTCGTCAGACAGTACGTGGCCTGTACATCAGCAACACACTACACAAAGAATCGCTTTGATTTAAACAATTCAAACACAATTCAATGGACAAATTGTCTGCAAGCAGCGCAACAACAATGCTCAGTGCCGTGACTCAATGTGGCCTTCTGAGACCTCTATACCCATGACGTTTCAACCTCAACAACAATGTTGTTATGCAGTTGTTTTCAATCTCAGGAAAGACCTGGGCCAATTGTGCTGCTACTGGATCAATTCTATGTTAAGGTTCTTTGAGAAACTTGACATGCAGAGTTGTAGTAAAGCGAATAAACAAGTTTTTGGTATAGTTATTGCGTTTGAGGCTCAGACCCGGCACATTGTGTTGGATTAATGCTAACTGAGTGTTGAAGAAAAAAAAATATATTTGTAAGTACTTATTATTAAAATTCAATGCTGTTTGTGCTACAGACATGAATGATGGCAATCATGTGGATTGCTGAAGAGATGTGTAATATTACTTTTCTATACAATAAAAATAGGTTTAACCTAGCAGATCATGAAACAGTGAAGGACTGAGCCAAGCCATATCTAGATACCAGAATATCAAAGACTTGATAGTGGTTTCTTTTTATTTAGGCCAAAAATTAACTACCCATAACACCCAATAGCACCCATAATAGCAACCACCCAAACACCCAAGCAATGTGGTAGCATGACCTAGCACCCTTCACATTTTATTCAGAAAATGCATTTTATTTTAGACGATGATTGAAGATACAGCAGTAATGAACTATATCAAATTTTAATACATTTGTTCTCAAACGGAATTTTAGTCTACATTGAACATTTAATTAATAATAATAAACATGTTGCAAGAAAAATGCTTATAAAAATTTAGGATTGAATTTAAAATGTAAATTCATTTTTACATTGCAACATACATGGAGATGATGAAAAATATGCACTTTGGGCACATGGTAAAAAAAGGTAGAAATTATGCACAGGGACATTGTTATGAAAAAGCAAAGCCTCCGGGTGACATAGCTTTAAGATTTGCCCTCGCTGGAATTAAGGGGGCAGACTGTTAACCAAAGGAAATGTTGACACTTAAACGAGAAAAAAAAAGTGTTATTATATGTTATGTATTTTATGAAAAGTTATTTTATTTTATATAACAACTTAAATGTGCTTAAAAATGATTTCCATAAAGGAACTGGTTGTATGCAAAGGATTTATTTATCTATCTATGTATGTATGTATTTATTTTTATTTTTGTATGATTTAATGAAGTGTATAGTGCAATTTATTTAAAATCTTGGCATGCCATGAAGTGACATTTTAGTGACCATAGAAAGTGTAAAACTTTGAAGACAATCATCAGATCTTCATTTCAGAACATATATTACATGTTTTATTTACAGTATTTTGAATGTTTCATTTTACAAACGTTCAGGGAATCAAAAGTTCCCGTGAATAGAGCATCAACCATACAGATATTTTTTTCTGTGTTTGTTTTTGGTCTGTAAAACTGCTGTGGCTGTTCAACATGAGGCTGCTGAACCTGTTTCAAGATCAGTCTGTTCAAATATTGCCACACCTTAAAAGACTTTTCAGAATAAACTGATTAGGACCAAGAGAAAGACAAACAGTGATGCTGACGTACCTCACATTTGAAAGAGAAGATCGCCACCCACAATTCAGAGAACAGCTCAGACGTAAGAGAAAATATCAAGCACTGCCCATGCATTCGCTGGTAGGTGAGCAGGTGTTTGTGTGGTGAAGGCAATGCAAAGCACTTAACTCAGTCCAATACAAATAAGCACAAATATTTATGGGCCATTTATTAGTGGTGTTTGCTGAGGCACAGAATCTCATCCTTTAATCCATAACAGCCTCTTTGTAAAGCTGCATTACACCGTGACAAATCCACAAAACAATCCACACTGAAATGAACGCATTTTACTCTTGGTTAGTTCTTTTAGCAATAGTAGTGTTTATCCTACTTCCTCCTGTTTACTACATGAATGTTACATAATCTTTACACAAGATAATGTCTGTGCTGGGATCCTCACTCCTGTTTGTCACTCTGGATACTTGTTATGTTGTATATTTTGCACTTCTCAAAACTGAATTTATCAAACTTATCAAACTTGCCAAATTAAAGCTTTACAAAACTGCCTTGAATTGTCTTCTCTATGGTACTTTTTGTACCAGTGGTTACACTCAAAACATCAGCCTGCACACACAAATGAAATGGCTTTTATTTTTGGTCATTTAATTATAACATGCCTAATAATTATTATTTTTACAGTGAACCAAAAATTAAATGTTTTCCCCAAGGCCATACAAGTGAATTTATCCACTGGTTGACCTCACATATATCCTATAGTCCCCTATTATTACCTTGTTATCATCATCCCATTGTGACCTAGAATACTGAATTTGTGGGCTCTACACTCTCAGAATAAAAGGTACAAATCTGTCGCTGGGGCGGTACACTTTCAAAAGGTACTAATAAGTAATATGTACATTAATATGTACCATCTAATAATATCTCCTCTCAGGCAGACATTACAGATCTCAGTGCACGAGAACATCTAGGCATAAAAACAGTTTTCCCCCATGCCATCTCCATGCAGCTTACAGGAATTATTACCTGTGTTCTGTAATTCATTCTCCATCTCTAATTATTGCCTCTTTCTCAAGTACTATGTAAATACAAATGCATATTTTATTTTTATTATTTTTACACAGCTGTATATAGTACAGTATAGTATATAGTAAATAATGCACAAATCTGTACATAAATCTTCTGTTCCAGACTCATACACATTACTATTATTTATTGTTAAGTCTTACTTATTTAAATGTTTTCTCATGTCAGACATGTATGCATGTATGTACCAAGAGCTTCTTAAAAAAACACAACAAATTCCTTGTGTGTTTGCGCACACTTGGTGAATAAAGCTGATTTTGATTCTGACCATTTAGTGGTAAATAAGGTACAAAAGATGTACGTTTTAGCAGGGTGCAAATTACAGTGAGTTTCGGGGGGTCAGCATGGGTGGGAAGGGTTGTGTTGGGGTAAATTAATGTGATTCTTTTAATTCATTATGTTTTACATTTATATTTATGATGTTAATTTAAAAGTGTATTCATTTTTAGATAATGTTAGGTCATACTAATACTGTTACTTACGGTGGCCTACAAGTGCAAAACAAAACACAATTCTGAAAACAAAATAACAAATTACAAACGCAAATGCAAATATAAAAAACAAAATAACAATTCAGAAAACACAATGACAAATTCGAAAACAAAATAACAAGTCAGAAAACACAACGACAAATGTAGGTATAGTTTGCGCCATTGGTTTGGGAATAGATTACTCACTGATTGAGACATCTGTCAATCAAGGTAAAGCATCAGCTCCAGTGGCACAGATGGTAAATCACAAGTCATGTCTTTTTTTCGACCAGCTCGATCCCACCTTTGGCCGAATTTCAGATCTTGTATCGCATCATAAAGTAAATAAGGAAATAATCAATAAGTTTTACACTATGTTAAAATAGCAGGATGTTCTGCTATGTATACTAACGTTACTTGTTGCAAATAGTGGCAATTATCTGCACTTCAGTGTTGTAGTACATTATAAAACAGTATGGAGGTATTAAGTGTCAAATTATTAAATGGATGCCACCATTGTACAATATAAAGCCCTCTCTGCACCTACCCTAACCCTGTTACTTTATTTTCAACCTTTTGGAAAATAAATGGCTTTACGATGCGATTTGAGATCTGTTCGGCCAAAGGTGGGCTAACCGCTGGTCGATCGCGTCAAAAAAGACATAACTTGTGATTTACCATCTGTTCTGATTTATATGTCTTGATTGACAGATGTCTTTCAGCATAATCTATTCCCAAACCAATGGCGCTGTCTCAAACTATACCTACCTCTTCCGGTTTGTCTGAATGTTTTCTGACTTGTTATTTTGTTTTCGAAAAGTGTTTTATTTGTCATTGTGTTTTCTGACTTGATAATGTTTTCGGGAGTGTTTTCTGAATTGTTATTTTGTTTTTTATATTTGCATTTGCTAATAGGCCACTAGTTACTTTATTTTAACATAAAACAAATGAATTTGCATGAGCCCATATTTAATAATAATGCTATTGTTCACTAGTTCATAGTAACCACTGTGTAAATTTAATGTGCAACCACACTGAAGTGTTAACGATACATTAATAAAAGCAGTCATAGGCTATGATTTCCTCAGTTGAAGCTGTAATAATAGGATACTGGCAAATAGTGTTGCTTTCGTCAACAAAAATTATGACTAAATATCGTCGTCAACGAACCTTTATCACGTGACGAAAACGAGACGAGACGCAACGTAAATGCTGGTCATGTGACGAATGATGATAATTAAATGCATAATGCAATATCGTTGATGAATAAAAACTAGACTAAATGTGGTTTACAAAATAAAAACTATGCTAAAATGTCTCTTCATTTTCGTTGACCAAAACGAGACGAAACGAAATGTTATAACGTTATTTCGTCTCGTTTAGTCGCGTTATTATTATTTTGCAGTATTTCTGTTTCATGTGACTTAACGTTACTTCAGGGGCTGTCAGGGTTGCCAGGTTTTCGCAACAAAACCCGCCCAATTGCTACTCAAAACTAGCCCAATCGCATTTCGAGGGGGGTTCCCCGGTAAAGTTCCAGGGTCTAAATATTCCATTCCAGCATTCCAGGGGCTAAATATCACGTTATTGGGGTCGCTTCAACCCGCGGACATGAAAAACAACCCGCGGCAACAGTGTTAAAGTAGCCCAATTCCGCGGGAAAACCGCGGACTTGGCAACAGTCTGCACAGACGCAGGCGACGTCACTTCCTCAAGCTCCACTCGAGGCATTATTTAGAAGACGACAACAAACAAAGTTAAGTATGACACAGAGAAAGGAACCGATGGCCGGCTTCATCTGACTTCAGTTTACAAGCAATACAAGTACACACACACACTTTATTTGCACTTTTTAGTATGTTATTGTAGCTCGAGCATTCAAGCACCTTGTTTCTCTTTGTTAAACTTGAATGTATATATTTTTTTTCTGGCATTGTCATGTGATGCTATTTTATTTTATTTATTGTTTTTATTTATTTAAATTTATGTGTGTGTACTTCTAATATGTTTGGTTGGTAAAATAAATGTTGTAAATTCAAATCAGAGTGTCTTTGGATGTATTCTTGAGTCTATAAGGTAACAATAATATAATAAGATAACCTTGTTTGAAATGGGTTTGGCTAAAATAAAATTTTGGTTTCGTCTAACGTATACTGCTAGGTACTTATACTATATGGACTGGGTTAAATAGAATTGCATTACTAAAAAGAGACTAAAATTCAATGACTAAATGTCATCAGTTTTCGTTGACTAAAACTAGACGAAAATAGTCATGGATAATTCTGACTAAAATAAGACTAAAATGCTCAGACTTTTAGTTGACAAACTTGACTAGACTAAAAAGAGTATGAACGTGACTAAAACTAATAAAAACTAAAATGACAGCTTCACACAAAGACTAGACTAAAACTAAAATTGAAACAGGCCGCCAAAAACAACACTACTGGCAAAGCAGATTTGGCAAATGCTCCATGCTTATTTGTGTTAGCGCTATGGAGAGCCTCAATGCGTCAAGTGCGCTATGTGCACACTGCAAAGTTTTGGGAATGATATCCACATGTAAATGCAGGATTTACTCTCAAAATTGCAATGACTGGCATAGTGATAAATCATAACAATTGACAGAAAAATAATATGAATATAAATGTCTAAATAGTAGGGGTGGGAGAAAAAATTGATTCACCGAACTATCGCGGATTAATAAAAAATCGATTGGTTTATCTCAGAATCGATTTATATTTAATTATTTTACTTTTCCTAAGAGGTGGTGGGAGAAGTTAGCGCTTTCATTCCAACAAAGGGCGAAATGTATCGGTGTGTTGGACTTGAAAAAGCAAAACCATGATGGCAGTGTTGCCAAGTCCGCAGTTTTCCAGCATAACTGGGCAACTTTAACACTGTAGCCACGGGTTGTTTATCAACATGATATTCGATATGGAGTGCAAATTTTACCAGGCGAACCCCACCAAAAAACATTTGAGTAGCAATTGGGTGAGTTTTGCTGTGAAAACCTGGCAACCCTGCATGACGGAGGCAGAGGATCAAACCTCTTCCAGAATTCTTTCTGGACCCGGAAACGTTTTGAATCCCAAGTGTGGATACACTTTAGATTTTACACACTGACGGGAAAACGTGACTAAACATGACTAAAACCGTATACAAATGTTTTATTTCAGAAAGTATTTTTTTCTACTCATTTTGTTGAACTTTTGACTATTATATTCATGTGCAAGTTCAGGGCTTTGGTACTTGAAAGTTTCATAGTTCAAGGTATTTAAATATACATTGTGTATGTGTATGCTCTTGAAATAAAAGTTCAGAAAGATGTGATGCATTGTTTTTGTTAATATGACTCATCATATATAGTCTCTTTAAGGGTATGATCAAGTATTTTCCATTGTCTAGTCTTTAATAAGCAAACAAAAATCACAATAAATTGTAATATCGAATAGCAATAGTTATATAATCGTAATACTAAATTATTGCAATATATATTGAATTGGCACACAAGTATCGGGATAGTATTGAATCGGCAGATTCATTTTAAATAAAATTTATATGTTCCATTTTCTTTCCACTGGCCAATGATGATTCTCAAAGAAAATGGACTGGGTTTGTTAGCAACAACTTTCACGTGCATCTGGTAACAGATAAACTGTGTGCTATTTCAGTGTTATGTGCTTATAAGAGAAGAAATTGTTAAATAAAGTCTTTATTTTTGTTTTCTTTGTGCACAAAAAAAATTCTCATAGCTTCATAAAATTACAGTTGAACCACTGATGTCACAAGGACTATTTTAATGATGTCCTTACTACCTTTCTGGGCCTTGAACATGTCAGTTGCGTTGCGTTGATAAATTCACCAAAAATATCTTAAATTGTGTTCCGAAGATGAAATAAGGTCTTAAGGGTTTGGCACAACGTGAGAATGAATAATTAATGACAGAATTTTAATTTTTGAAAATGATCGAGGAAAAATATCAAGGACAATTTGATTCCTCATTATTTAACAACTTTTAATGACTATGTTGAGTTCCACAGGTCTCTGTACTCGGACCTAAGCTATTTGTTTTCAGTTACACCAGACTAGTTGGTTCTGTTGTCACGTCATACATCGAATCCTTCATTACCATTGCTCACAGCATAGACAGCTCTTCTTTTTGTCTTTTTAATACCTTGAATGGCAATTTAAAAGTTCATGTTCAGCATTGAAAAGTCTTAGTCTACCTTTATCTCAACCAAGCCCTAGGTATTTCTGTTGAAGATCAGATAGCTATTGTACTTCACTGTGAAAAGCTCAGGAATTCACGGTCAATTCTTACAACCAACAGAACGATTGAGTCACCGGCTGCATTCAAACTAGACTGACTCACCAGCCACATTCAAAACACACCTCATCGAAATTCTCTAGGATTCACCATTACCTCATGAAACCTGAGTCTGTGACAGGTATTTCTGTCATTTTGGTACAAAAACACAGACAAAGAACATAATAAATAGTAACAAGAATTTTTGAACTTTTTGTACCTGTACAGAAAGAAATGACTGTTTTAAAAATAGTACATGAGCTGGGCAATAATTAAGTGCAATTAGGATTACACAAAGCTAACACACAAAACAATGACAATTTATAATAAATACAGTCATACAGCCATATTATTTAAAATGGAAAGTAAATAATTTGGGGAAAAAACAACATGACAACAGAGTTTTAACCTTGTGGTAGTCATATGACAATAAGGACACTTTTGTAATGTGATTGTGGCTGATTTGCGTGACAAGAAACGTCTTTAAAAAAAGGCAAAACAGCCTGAACTGTTGCAGCCTGTCACCTACCACAGAAATTAGAAACAATGTTTTCCATTATTATGCCTACAGTCATGGTCAGATTTATTGTCACCCTTGGTAAATATGAACAGAGAAGCCTATGAAAATAAATTTGCATTGTTAATCCTTTCGATCTTTTATTTAAAAAAACAAACAAAAAAAAATACAGAAACCTAACCTTTCATTGAAGTAAAACAGCTGAAAATAGGGGGAAAATCTCATGAAATGTTATGTTTTTCTCTAATATACACTGGCCACAATTAATGGCACCTTTTATTAAATACTTTTTGTATTTATTTCATAATGTGATTTTTTCTCCCACTTTTACTTGAAGGGTTGGAATTTTGCAAGCGAACAAATGATAAACAATACAGATTTATTTTCCACAGGCTTCTTTGTTCATTTTTACCAAGGGTGCCAATAATTCTGACACACAACAGTTTAAAGGGATATTAAACTACTACATTCAAAAGCCAATTTAAATTGAACTTTACTTCATCTCCACATTGCTTTTCACCAAACACACTGCAAATCAGCTATTAAAAAGAATATTGCCTTACAACCAGAGGTCAAATCTGGATTTTTGAAGTGGGGGGAGTCAAAAGATCCTGAGTTTAATCAAATGCCCTTGACAAAACCAAATATGACCCTCTGAACCTTAAAGAAAGTTTCCAGGTTATTTTCCCAAGTACCAAGCAACAGTGAAAGGCTTCACTTTTTTTAGCTGGTGTTGGCATTGTGTTGGTTACACACAGAGCGGTTGGTAAATGATTCTATCGTACTAATCTCAAACTAACATACATATACAGTCGCCTAATATTTAAGAATTATGGTTATATTTTCAAAACAGTGTTAAAGTTGCATTCGTTTATTGCAGTTAGAGTTCATAGTGCTGCATACTTGCTGGATTCCTCTGTTAATGAATTACTGTATACATATGGTAACACTTTATTTTAGGTGCTTATCTAGTTGCTTATTAGCATGCATATTACTAGAATATTAGCCATTTATTAGTAGCAATTAAGCACATATTAATGCCTTATTCTACATGCCTAATCCTACCCAATACCTAAACTTAACAACTACCTTACTAACTATTAATTAGGAATTTATTGAGGGAAAAGTCGTAGTTAATAGTGAATAAGTGTTCCCTATTTTTGTTTTTAAAAACTGACGGCTGATGGAAAAATAATTGTATGCAAAATAGTTTAAAAAATTGCTTTTATGTAACTCACAGCAATTTCCCTGCAGGCAGACATGGAAATACCAGTGCCTTCTATCTGTTTCAGTGCATACTCCTTCTCATCCTTCCTGTAAAACACAAACACAACATTACTAAAGGTGAGGAAAAACATCTAGACACATACAGTAAATATACCATTACAACAATTTTGAATATTAATAACTATTAAACAACTATCTATTGTATTTCAGTAACTTATATTTAAGATATGAATAACAATATATTATTTAATTAATAAATTATAAAGTAATAAAAGTAGTAACCATTAAAAAGTGTTTGTTTACACAATAATGTACTTTAATTTTTGCTATCATAAATTATATATTCTGCTAATAATAAAATAAAAAAAATGAAATAGCTAAATAAATAATGTGCATTGATATTGATATTCCTGAATTAAATAATAATCAAGCTATGTGAAATTTACAAACAATGCAATGTGAAAAGTTAATTTACTTACAGCAATTATTATTATTTTTTTAAATCACAATTAATCTCAATACACTGTTCAAAGCCTGCAAAAGTCAAAGAAAATATATCATTTTAGAAAATGCATATGTATACATTTCATCTATCAAAATTTCAAACTAATCAATATCACTTTTGCTTTTCAAACAAATATTTCACACACACACACAAATAACAATAAAATAACTTTAGGCTTTAACTCATAAAAAATGGATACACTTCTCAAAACTGTATGGCCACATACAAAGATCATTAAACAGTTCAAATATTTTGGTATTCTCAGCACCGTTTGAGCAGTGAAGCAGGTTTCTGTATCAGCTGTAGTGAAGTTTTCTCCAAGTTAGAGTTCATGATTCTACCAAAAAAAGATCTGTGAATTAATTTCTTTCTTGTAATGATGACTGATGGCTGAAGCAGGATTGTTTCGTATTTCTCATCTAATTTACATGATTACTCATGGTGATTGATTGATTGATTGACTCTTTAAATATCCATTTTCTCAAAAATAACTTCACTTTTCTTGGCTACTTTGCAATGATTTTTAACCAACCGACCAACAAATCATTAATGAGATGTACAAAGTAGAGCCCGACCGATATATCGTTTTGCCGATATTATCAGCCGATATGAGCCTATCGCAGATATATCGGTCAGTGTAGTGTAGAGATGCGTGGATGAGCTCAAACTTCACGCGAGTCCGCTGCTTCAAATTATCCGTCCGTCACCCACCTGCACCCATATTTGATCCTCACATTACACTGTTTCTAATTTTTAGTTTAGCATGATGATTTGATGAATGGATGGTTCATTTTTAACAGCAGACGTTAGAGCTGATCTGCGCATCACTGCACGTGTTTGTGGCCACCGGAGCTGATCGCGGTAGTCAGTGCTTGTGTTTATATCAGCCGCGCCGTGTCCCAGAACTCATGCTTATCACATCGTGATATCACTCATGCACAGCATAGTTTGACAGTAAAGTTGCAGATTGAAAAGTTAGTATCTTTCTGCAGTCTAATAGACGGTGGTGGCTTGAGTCTGTTGAATGGTGATTTAACGCTACGTTGTCACCTATTTGGTGAAATGCAATGCTATAAACTAAATAAACATTGTCCCCGTCTTTTACTCTCACAATGAGCTTATTTCGTTTGCTCATTAGTAGGGTCTATGATTTCCTCAACCTCGATGCAGAAAACATGGACGGAAGCGTGGATCCAGTCATAAAAGCGGAATTTACTGTATAACGCGGAATTTCACGTAATCTGTCATATTTGTGATGAATAAATAAAGAACAGGGGTCCGTTCTTCGTACATCGCTTAATACATCTGAGATGATTTGAAAGATGCCAGATCTTCTAATCCTGATAACTGATCTCTGGCTAATTTGGTTCTTCAAACGAATTTGCGTATTAGATTAAAAGATCTGGATTAAGTTGTCTAAGATTACTGCGCGTTCTTGTGTTCCCACGAAAAGGGCAGATGTATCGATACTCGAAGCCACGATCAACAATGCAGCGATTGGCTGGCGGCAAGACAGCAACGTAATGACATCATATCATTAAAAAAGACACCTGACGAAAGAGTTGACACATTTCTGGACCTTTATAAGGAAACAGCTAAGCGAATAAAACTACATAAATGTTATAATAGATAAATGAAATGTGCACTGTTTTTAATTTATTTGTAATTGTTTTACATGGTTCCCAATTATTTATATTCACGATTTCTAGCATTTGTGTAGGCATAACATTTTCACTTCAGTGTTGTAATTAGCAATTAATTTAACTTTATCTTTGAAACAGATTTGTTACGTGACAGCATTAATTAAAGTTTCTTAGAGATGAAGTTATCTGCATCTCCTGCACTCCATCAAGCCACTGCCATAATATCTGCCATAACTCAAATTAATGCACGGCTCAGATTAACTGTATAGCATGTGTGTAAGACTCCAATACAATTATAACGTAATTATTTCATCACTAAGAAATCTTTCAATGAGTAAAACTGGCTGTGTCTATAGTGTTATAGACTACACAACATTGTTATCTTATTTTCAAATTCATTTTTAAATTATTTGTATTTTAAATTATTGTCCCTGGACCAGTAGGGTACTCTTGTAATAAATTAGCGTTTGCTGGGGCAGATATTAAGTATCAATTCTGCTTAAAAAGAAGCAATCTAATCCTGTTTACATGAAATAAGCCTGCTCCTGAGCAGGTTTAAGCTTACGGACCTGTTGCTATGACAGCAAGTCCAGGCTGAGCTTCGAAGAACCAAATGATCCAAGATCAAGCGAAATCGGCAACAATCAAATCCAGCTAACTGAGTTTGCGACGTATGAAGAACGGACCCCAGGTCAGTACACTTAAATCAAATCGCGATATAGTGTCTGTGAATATTAAACTGCAAAAATACTAGGCTATTTAATTACGAATCCTCATCTTCTGTGTTCATTTGATTACCAGAAAATACACAACACAGAATTTGTAGGGGAAAAAAATATTATTTATTATTATTATACATTTTAGATTTTTACATTTGGAAAAGCTGTGCTTCCTGCACAAACCTGCCCCTGTTGGATTGGCTGTAGCTTGTTGCCCTACACAGTTACCTTGTTTATTTTATAATAAGTGATGTGAAGTGTAATGTTAAGTGCACTGATGTCAGGCTCATTTTGGATAATTAAGTTTATTGTTAAATTGTTAAATACCCTCCCTTCCTCCATTATATATTTTTGTTACATCATTATAAGTGCTTGATCACCACATTTGAGTTATCATTGCTAAAAATGTGTTTATGTAGCCTATATATTCTGTTTATGTATATACTGTATTCTATATACAGTACCAGTCAAAAGTTTGGACACACGAATGGGAAGTGTGTCCAAACTTTTGACTGGTACTGTCCTATAATATACACATAAAAAATATCGGCCGATATATCGATATCGGCCTATTTTACTCCCTAATATCGGTATCGGCTCCAAAAAACCCCGTATCGGTCGGGCTCTAGTACAAAGCTCTCCTCAAGTTCACACAGGTGTAGTTCATTAAATTAACTATTAATATGACCCATTAACATTTCAGAACCACAAAATGTTTCTTTTTGCCTTCATTTCAAATACAATATCTATATTTCAAAAATATACTCTGTAAAACATTTAACATGCAAAGCGTTCTTGAGTTACCTTTCTTAAAAATAAACAACACTTGTTTGTATGTTTTGTTACCTAATGCAATGAAAAGCAAACGTTTTCCAGGGAAGTGCTTAAATGCCTCTATAATTAGAAATAATATATATTTTTTTCTGTGAATAAGTACCAATTTTGTACCAATATATGATATGAACTCAGAGTGTGGTCACGTTTACCGTTGTTCTGAGACTTTTCACAGACTAAATCCAATCAATTAACAAAGAATCCAAATGTTCTGGAATTTCACGTGAGAGCAAAATATTTCCTCACACAGATTTCACAACAGGTTCACGCTGTTCAGCACGCTGACAAACAGAAAACTGCTTGGTTTGATAATGAATTTGTGTGACTTGTGATTCATATATCACTCCAATATTGACAATAGACTTGAAGCTTTTTTCACCACACTAGGGCTGCCACTAACGACTATTTTTATTTCGATTAATCTATCGACTAATTTATCGATTAATCTAAACGATTAATTTCCCACAAAAAAACAAAACAATTTTACTTAAGAATATTTTATTAAACCAAATGAAATCCAAATTTCTATGAAATCCTTTTTTAAAGGTTCAAGGTTCAAGGTTCTTTATTATTCGTCACATACACAATCATACAGGGTATAATCAGTAGTGAAATGTAGGTCAGGACAGGTCCGCTCAATGGACAGTGCAAAAAAAAAAAAAAAAAAATTAAACATAACACAAGAGAACATATATAAATATAGGTAAGAATAAGATAAAAAATAAAATAAAATAAAATAAGGAGTAAAATGTGCAATGAAATAAAATGTGCAATACAGTCTACTGTGGATTTAATAAATATTAATATAAACAGGGATGTGCAAGAGGAATGTGCAAACAGGTTGTACCGGGTATGTACACATAGCAGCAATGCGGATGATGGAGAATAATGAATGTTTTTACAGTTTATTAAATTGAGTCCTGTAGATGTTATGAGACTGAGTTTAGGAGCCTGATGGCCTGAGGGTAGAAGCTCCTCCTCAGTCTCTCAGTTTTTGCCATCATGCTCCTGAAGCACTTGCCAGATGGCAGTGTGATGAAAAGACGGTTACCGGGGTGATTTGAGTCCTTGATTATTTTTGCAGCTCTGCTTTTGCAGCGTTTGAAGTAGATGTCCTGCAGAGAGGGGAGGGCAGACCCTGAGATGCGCTCAGCTAAGCGCACGACTCTCTGCAGAGCTTTGCAGTCCTGTTTTGTGGCGTTACTGTACCACACTGAGATGCACTGAGTCAATACACTTTCTATGGCCCCTGAATAGAAAGTTTTCAGGATTGCTGGTGAGACCCTGAATTTCCTCAGCTGTCGCAGATGGTACAGTCTTTGCCTGGCTTTCTTGACCTGTGTTTGAATGTGTGCAGTCCAAGTCAGTTCCTCGGAGATGTTTACACCGAGGTACTTGAAGCTGCTCACCCTCTCCACAGGGGTCCCGCTGATCATAAGAGGAGTGTAGGGCCGCTGCTGTCTCTTCCTGAAGTCTACAATCAGCTCTTTAGTTTTGCTCACGTTCAGAGAGAGACAGTTGTCCTGGCACCATGATGTAAGTCTCTCTACCTCACCCAAGTATGCGGTCTCATCCTTGTTGGAAATGAGGCCCAGAACCACAGTATCATCAGCAAATTTAACAATAGAAGTGGAGCTGTGAGAGGACACACAGTCGTGTGTGTAGAGAGTAGAGCAGGGGACTCAGGACACAGCCCTGCGGGGCTCCTACGTTCAGGGTGATGGAGTTGGAGGTGAACTGGCCCATTTTCACCACTTATGGTCTGCCGGTGTGGAAGTCTTGAATCCAGTGTTTAGGCCGAGGTCTGAGAGTTTGACAGCTAGCTTGGTGGGGACTATAGTGTTGAAAGCTGAGCTATAGTCAATGAATAGCAGTCTGACATAGTTGCCATTTTTGCTGTCAATATGTGTGAGGGAGGAGTGCAGTACCTGACAGATGGCATCATCAGTAGACCTATTTGGGCGATAGGCAAACTGAAGAGGGTCCAAGTAGCAGGGATGGAGGAGCATATGTGTTTCTTTAAAAGTCTCTCAAAAACCTTCATGACTGTTGATGTGAGGGCAACTGGACGATAGTCATTCAGGCAAGAGGGTTTACTGTTCTTAGGCACAGGGATGATGACAGATTTCTTAAATGAGGTGGGAATCACAAGGTAGCAAGGGACTCATTAAAGATGGAAGTAAACAAACCAGCAAGCTGATCGGCGCAAGACCTCAGAACTAGGGGTGTGAGAAAATATCGATACACGTGAGTATCGCGATATTTTGTTTGGCGATACTGTATCGATTCTCAAAAACGGAATATCGATATTTAAAAAAAAAAAAATCATACAGGATTCATGGCAGTTGTTTCGTTTTGAGTTCATATTCCGACCGCTAGAGAGCAGTCTTCATCTCTGAACTTAAACAGTGACAGGAAATACTAGCATTAGAGCACACCACTAATGTTCGCGTTAATCTAGTTCGCTGCCAGTAATGGAGGATGAAAGAACTGTTCCAGCTCTCGTTTCGGTGTACAAAGCTGAAGTGTGGCGTCATTTGGACTTTTGTGGTAACATCCGCCCCGGGACCGTGGCGCAAGCGCCACCGCTTTTTCGCTCTCAGGGTCAGTGTCGCTCTCGTGTCGGGGGCACAGTTGCCAAGTCCACGTATTATACGCGACTTTGGGCTTCTTTTTTTGTAAAGTTGCGGGAAAAAAAATCCCTGGTCGCGGGTTGCGGTTTTTTGGGCTTATTTTACAAAATATGGTTGCTTGTTAGGGAAATCTGACAAGCGACTTTGTTTCTTTATTTATGTTCGCCAATGCATTGATTGACACTCTGTCTGCTCGCAGTTAATAGCCAACCAGTGCAATAATATAAGAGCAGTAGAGTAATTTGCCAAATGTTCCGCCCCTCATTGGAGAAAAATCACATTCAAAAAGAAGCGTGACGCTGTAATCCAAGCGATGATAGAAGTAGATGTAGAGGAGAGGGGTGACTTTCTTTCTTTTAGCCTAATTTTTACAATGTTTTGTAATGTATTAATTATCACGAGCTGTAATAAAAAACATGTAGTCATATCCTAATACTGAGTAAATACATTTGGTTTGAATAGCCTGGTATGGCAAGATGTCTTAAAATGTATTTCTTTTTTTAACATTTAAACTTAGACCACATTATTAGATTACCTTTTGACTTTATGAATACACATTAATGACAGCTTAATGCTTTTTTTAAAATATTTTTTATAATATTATTTAATATTTTCTGTTTTACTATAATATATATTATAATTTAATATAATATTTTATATATTTTTCTATAATATTTATGTGGCATTTTGTTTTCTTATGTCATTTATTGGATAGTTATATACATTATTTTATATGGAAGAAAAACCTGTTTTTGACCTAAAAATAAAGCACTTTTTCGCTGTACACGGCTGGGATGAACAGTTTTGTGGTGCTTGGAATACTTTATAATTAATTAAAAACAAATATTGCCACATTGATGGCTCAAGAAGTAATGTAATTCATTACACATCATTGTTTCATTTTAAAATATATATAAAACAAATTGTAACCAAGTGTTTTTCAAGTGTAATATTTCTGTAAAGGCTAGGGACAGAAAAATGGACATTTCCATAGAATGACCCCTATATATTTTAGGCTATAAATATGTGGCTATGTTACAGCTCCCCTTTGAAGCTCTTGTGCTTTTCTCCTTTTCCATCTCTCCAATCCTATTCTGCTCACAGTTGATTGGAGATGAGTTTTGTTCCCACTTTTGTTGCAGTTTGCTAATTTTTGTAAAATAGATAAACGAGTGGTTTCAGTGTAATATGTTGCAGGCTCATTTATTGGTAATAAATAATTGATAAATAATATTGATGATAATAAATCATTAAAAAATATTGGGCTTGTTTTTGAAGCTGCGGTTGCTTATTTGTCTCGCGAGAGTTGGCAACTGTGGTCGGGGGTGTTTTGCGCAGCGGGCGGTGCTCGCGTCGCGGTCTCGGCGATTCCACGCGGAACATAAATACAAACTGAAAAACCTGTGAAATCCAAGTTGAAAGGTTCTGAGAATGTTCAACATCTGTATTTATTTTATTGTTTTCATTTGTTTTGTTTTCATTAGGAATCCAGCAAGCACTTTATATTTCATTAATACTAAGCAGATGTAATTTTTTGCTCAGATCAAAATGTTATGACATTGTATATTACAATTGTAAACTTAAACTGTGAACCTTTAAAGCAGGGTCTAAAAATATATATGGTCTTTTTTATAAAATACATTTTATACATACATTTAACTAAAGAATCCTGCAAGCACTTTAATTTTTCCCCCTTGTTGTATGCGGCAGTGCGTTGGTTAACCGCAGCACGGATTGTTCTGTCCACCCACGGTTTCTGATTAGAGAATGTCCTTATTGTTACCGTTTCAGTGGCTTGGTCGGTTAGCATGTTAACAAAGCTTAATGCTACATCCGTGAACTCGCTGACATCAGCTGAACTCGCCCGGAACATGTCCCAGTCGACGTCATCAAGAGACGCCTGTAGCATAGCTTCAGAGTGGGAGGACCAGCGCGTCACTTCCCTCACCCCCGGGGATTCCTGAACGATCCTTTGTTTATATTCTGGTGTGAGGAAAATGGCCGCGTGGTCCGATTTACCAAAAGCCGGCAGGGAACGAGCTTTGTAGGCATTCTTAAACTGAGTGTAGCAATGATCCAGTGTATTCGGTCCTCTAGTTGGACAGGATACATGCTGATGGAAGTTCGGCATGACCTTCCTGAGGTTGGCTTTGTTAAAGTCCCCTGCGATGATAGAGGCAGCGTCAGGGTGTTTGTTGATGTAGCCGCTGAGCTCATCGTGGAGTTTGGACAAAGCCAAGCTCGTGTCTGCCTATGGTGGAATGTAAACGGCAGTAGCGATGATCGCTGGGAACTCCCGGGGCAGATAGAATGGGCGGCAGATAATGGAGAGTTGTTCCAGATGAGGCGAGCAGGAACGCGACAGAATGGAGATATTCCTGGGGTCACACCATTTCTTGTTAATCATGAAACACACTCCACCACCTTTGGTTTTTCCGGCCTCGGCTGTTCTGTCCATCCGTAAAACAGAAAAGTTATCAGACGGTGTTGCAGCGGTATCCGGGACCGAGGGAGTGAGCCTTGTTTCAGTCAAACAGATGATGTTACAGTCCCTAATGTCCCGTTGGAAACTTATCCTGGCTCTAAGATCGTCCATCTTATTTTCCAAGGATTGGACATTAGCGAGCAGAATACTCGGTAGAGGAGGACTGTGAGCCCTTTTTCTCAGTCTGTCACGAATTCCAGCTCGTCGCCCGCGGTGTTTCTTTCGCCTCCTGGGATTATTCAGGCGGCCTTTGTTAACCTCGGTGTTCCGAAGTATCTCCACTGGCCACGCTGGATCCGTGGATAAAGTGTCCAGAAGCAGGTTAGTGCAGTGGTGTCCAATGTCCAAAAGTGTTCTTTTGTCGTATATAAATAGTGCAGACGTTATGCGTGTAAGAAGAGAAAGTAAAAATACGTAAAAAAGTATATAAAAGCACAAATTGAGCGGAGCCATCCTTATCGTCGACTGTACAGAGCAGCGCCGGAAGCGGAAGTCACCGCAAAAGTAAAGTGCAATAGAGTGCAAGAAACAAGTGTCCATCTCAGTCCAGATCACTGAAATCAGTTCAGTATTATAGTGTAAGAAAGACAACATATCCATGTGTTCTAGTCTAATAATAACATTATAATCAGTATTTTAAATAAAGGAGTATTTACCAGAAATATTATTTACCAGAATTTATTTATGAGAAAAATGTAAATGTGCAGTATTTCTGAAAAATAAAAAAAATTATAAATGAATGTAATCATTAAAATGGAATCCAGAAAATAAGAATTTGGTACAGATAAAACTGTAAAACTCAATTAATTACACAGGCTTTTTGATTAATAAAATTTAATTTAACCATTAAAACAGAGTATAGAAAAATTTAAATGGAAAAACTGAATTTGGAAATAAAACGGATTTCATAGGGCCTATAATTATAATAATGTTTTTGTGGTAATAAAAATAGATGTAAGTGAACAATAGCTTTTAAAATGACTTAAAATACATATATAATAGCAATGATGCAATAATAATTAGTTCAAATAAAGTATCAAAAGCAAGAAATCATATGGTTTTATTGAACAAAACTGTTAAAATACATAATGTATTATAAACAATAGAGCTAATGTAGATAACGCATAACAACAAAGGCCTGCAGGGGGCGCCGACGGCCTGATGATTATATTTAAACATTACTGCCCGACCTAATCCTTGTTTAATATTGACCAAGCACCATTTAATTCAAATGTCCACTTAATCTTTAATATTTGGTCATTTCTTTAGGACAGAAATGCTATAGCCACTGTAATTAAATGAATATGTGGACATCAAAACGTGTAAACTCAGAGTGAGGGTTTGAGCTTTTATTTTGAAATCGCGATGTATTCTCCTGTGTTTGCACAGGTTTATAAATGATTTACCTTACAAATCTGATGAAATGGCGCACGCTGCGTTCTCAGATGAACGTTATAATAAACCCAAACTCACAACAACATGCAGAGATGGAGTTTGAGACGCTCCACACATGTAAATGATAAGTTTCTGTGGAGCTACTGTGAACGGAGCCGCTGTGAGACGCACGTGCTTAACCTACACGCATGTAAATAATTAAAGCTCATATACTGTGTTAGAACTGCATCGCATATAATTATTTAATTAAATCATAGCGTTTGTGAATTCACAATTATGCTTAATTATGATTTTTAAATGGGTTTAATATCATGCAGCCTTGGAAAACAGTCTAATAATGTGTTTTATGGATTCTCGTCCAAATGCGGCACTTCCGGTATTTTGCGGTTAGTCGACGCGAGCAAAATTAAGTCGATGATTTTTCAAAATCGACTAGTCGACGAATCGCGACAGCTCTACACCACACCTTCAGAAATCATGAAAAAAATTAAAAATAAACAGATCACAATTATCGAATGAATAATACCAATAATTAATATTGTCAACATCAAATAAATGCTGATGCAACACTGTACATTTTGTACAATCAAGCACACCTCATTCAACTCGTTACCAGAAAAACCTAAAATAGGTGTTTCAATACCAAAATCTACTACTCCAGGACCATGGTTGGGAACCACTAGCCTCATCTGGCCTAACTAATTGATATCTTTTGTACTCTTCTGTATCATTTTTTTTTTTTTTCCACCTGTGGCTCACATATTGTAATTTAGTTACACGTGACCCATTCGAGCACTGATGATGATCAGAACAAATCAGACACGTACCGCACCTGCATACTGTGTCTTTCATCTGTTTATCATGATATAATAACATGTATGACTTTAAAAGAGTGAGCAGTTCCTAAACCACACAATGTAATGTCAAAGGCTGAACCCAGAAGATTAGAGTAAAGAGACAGACCAGACAGACCTGCTCATGTTTAATGTTCAGTTATCTTTGACATAAAGTGTTTTCTGTAATGTTGAGTTGTTGTGGTTGCCATTGTGCTCTACACATGAATGAAGACAATAGTGTATGTTGCTCCACTCAATGTTAAGTCAGTGCAGTGATATGTTACTTATTATTGTTCACTGCTTTTATATGTAAACATGTGCTGTGCTAGCTACAGAACCTCTTTTAAATGTACACCATAATTCAACATTAAACACTGACTGATCTTCACTCATAAATACAGACTTGAATATACTGGAATACTCATAACTGAGCTGATGTAACTAAAAAGAACATTGACTAGATTCAACTAAAGGTACGTCTAAACTTAAGAGAAATATATTTAAATGCAAACACTTGCCCTAAAATCTTGAATAAATACAATAAGACATTTTTTTCAGTGAAAAACAAGGCAGTCATGGTGTCAAATAAGTGTCTGTACAGAAATGCACTGCTTCAGAAACCATAATTTCATCCATTGTCCTGGTCAGCTAACAAGTAGTGAAGATCAAATGATTTGTTGTATTAAGATTCTTCCATGAGTGGTTATACATGCTTTCAATTTGCAATTAAAAGTTCAACAAATTATAAAATGAAATTAAAAGTAAAAAAAAAAAAAAAAACACCACTGAGGAATACACCAAAAACTCGGATGCTAAAAGTTTTCCATTTACCAACTTACTGAAACAATTGCACAGATTAAGCAGCAGCTCTGGTTTCCCCACAATCAAAATGCATACAGTGTAGACATGTGTGAGAGTGTGTGTGTGTGTGTGAGTGAGTGTGTGAGTGTATGAGAGTGAGTGTGTGTGTGTGTGTTTGTTTTGCTATACTTGTGAGGACCAGATGTCCCCACAAGGATAGTAAAGCCTGAGATTTTTGACTTTGTGAGGACATTTGGCCGGTCCTCACAAGGGAAATAAATTATTAAAAATACTAAATGAAGTTTATCTTAAAATGTAAAAATGCAAAAAGTCTCCTGTGAGGGCTAAGTTTAGGTGTAGGGTTGGTGTAGGGCAATAGAATATACGGTCTGTACAGTACAAAAACCATTATGCCTATGGAAGTCCCCACAAGTATAGCAAAACAAACATGTGTGAGTGTGTGAGTGTATGAGTGAGTGTGTGAGTGTGTGTGAGTGTGTGTGTGTGTGTGTGTGTGAGAGTGAGTGAGTGTGTGTGTGTGTGAGTGTGTGTGTGTGTGAGTGTGAGTGTGTGTGTGTGAGTGTGTGTGTGTGAGTGTGTGTGTGTGAGAGTGAGTGTGTGTGTGTGAGCGTGTGTCTTGTCTAGCCATGCATCCATGGTGCTTCGGCCCGAGACACTCACACACATGACCCTACAGAGGACGAGCGGTTTGAAAAGTGGATGGAGAGATGGAGTAAGCAGCAGCATTTCGATTTAAACTTCCTAGTTCTCAAATCAAGACTTCCTTGAACAGCAGCTCGAGCACGACCAGAGAGATAAACACTGATAACTCCTGCACACACAATCACATCAGATGCCAATCTCCTCGCCCTGAATGTATAAGAAGAACTAGCAGGAGAGACGATTCAAACTTCTCGCTGTGAACCAGCATCCTACATAAACAACAGCAGACAGTGTGATCACGTTCTGGGTTGATGAAGAAGTGAATGCGTCTGAAATACTGCTGCTTTCACATGCATGTTAGTCATTTGCTAACACTCAAGTTGTTACGAGTTTCTTTCTTCTGCTCAACACAAAAGATATTTTGAATACCGTGTGTGAATGAACAGCTGATGGTCCACAATGATGTCCAGTGTACTTTTTTTCTTTACTACTGGGAACCATTAACTGTTAGGTTACACACATTCTTCAACATATCTTCTCCTGTGTTCAGCAGAAGAAAGAAACGCATACAGGGTGCTGCCTCAGTAACAGCTTTCGTGCCTTTTTGAGAGTGTGTGATAAATAATCTAGCATCAATATCAGAAATTCTAATGAAATAGGTATTTTTATATTGTTTTGATGTAGTTGCTGTAAAATGATTGATCCAAATGACTTATTCTATTATATAACACTGTTGTGATTGTTCAAAGTCTATGAACATTAAGCTGTGCCAGCAGAAAATTGCTTCCCACGATGCTTGCAGCTGAAGGGCAACTGCCTCAAAAACCTGCGATCGCCTTGCTGTCACTAGTGCAGTTTTGCATTCGACACCGTGACAGCGTTTCTCACTGGCGTGATCACCGGTTATTGGTTCTGCATGGAACTCAGTCAAGTCCAACGAGCATAGTAACTCCTGCATAAATTGAACACATGAACTCTTGTACAATGGAATATATGAACACACATCCTGCTGAACACATAAGCATATGAACAAAGTGTGCATGCTGTGTAAACTCTAGCAGTAAGAACTTCTGCACATGAAAACATGATGCATTCTGAACATCTGCAGGAAAATGAGAACTTCTGCACAAATCAACACGTGAACTCCTGCAGACACTGCACTGCACAAATGAACGCATGTAAACATGGCATCCTGCACAAGGGCATTTCTGAACACGAATACTGCTGAACATCTAAGCATATAAACTCCTGCCCATATGAAAGTATGAACACATGAACAGGTAAGCACGTGAACTCCTGCACATAGCAGTGAAATACATCACGTTGGTTTGGGGGTGGACCGTTTGAAGTGCGCCCATGAAAACAAAAACAATCACACAGGGCAGAGATAACAGCACAATTCCCCCGATACATATGAACACCCTGCACACACACACTGACAGTAGAAGCGCGTAGAGTGAGTGAAACGATCGATCGCGTGTGTCTTACCCGTCTTTACGCTTCGCTTTATAAACATGCCCGTATGTGCCGCGACCCACTTTACAACCTTCATATTCAAACAGATCTTCCACTCTCTCCCTCTCGGCGGCGAGCTTCGTTTTGAAGTCGTGGTCCATTTTAACCCATAAATATTTCTTAATTTACAATCAAATAAAATATTAATTATTACATGCATTAATTAAATGATCCGATCGTTTTATTACCCCACCATTTCCTTGTTTGGGATTTTGGTCGGCTCCGCTCAATGGTCACGTGTTCGATGACGTGTGTTATTGTTGCCGATTGCCTTCTGGGAAATGTAGTGTACTCAGATCAATCCACCGGTTTGAGTTAACGACGGTAGGTCGTTTGTAAACTACAACGCGCAAATCGCGGTGGACGTCGTTCTTTCAAATTTTCAGATTGTTGGAATATTCAAACTTTGCATTAGCAAAGTCATTCTAACAGAAGTACGATAATAACTTGCGTCCTCGAAACGTTTAAAGTACTGTCGCACGATGGTGTAAAATACACGAGCAAACCATAATATTTCTTCAACAGACTAGTGAATAAATGGGGACCAATTACCAGCTGCCTATGTACTGGCGCAGCTTTTATTCGCCTATAAGGGCATTATAAACAAGCTGTGCTGCTACAGTCCGAGCTCACTTTTTCGCAACCGCCAATTTGATTGACAACACACAGCCAATCGTTGCTGACATGAGGGCGACTTCTTGGCCGTGATTGGCCGCGATGAGGATGACGTCGGCGGGAAGGTAATAAAAGCTCTGCGCAGGCTGCCATTCTGCGCTTACACAGTATGGCCGGCGATATTAGCTAGCATTCGCTCACGGTATTCTCTGTAAAAGGGAAGACGGTAAAAAAACAAACAAGGCAACTACATCTGGACTGCTCAAGGACTGTAACTAAGCTAATAAATTATAACAACCAACAAAGGACTAACGTTAATTAATTGGGATTCCATCCGACGGTTTAATTTCTGTTGTTGGAGTCTGTTTGTCTCACGATGGAAGACAGCAGTGCACACTTCTTCGAGGGGACCGAGAAGCTCTTGGAGGTGTGGTTCTCCCGGCAAGACGAAACCAAAGGAACCGGGGATCTGCGCACTATCCCCAGGTGAGAGAAGAAGTCCGAGCTGGGACTGGATTTAACCGAGCCAGATTTAACATTAGTCATTCGCGACTATAAGCGGCGCCGTATCGCTTAAATCATGCATAAAACGTGTCTAAACCATTAGTAATGTCACACTGATAGTTCTGAAGGAACGAGAGCTGATGAATGACATGTGGCTCTGGCTCTGACACTCGAGGCGTGATCAGTAGTTTTGGTCATTTATGACACCATCCCCCTTTACGCTCATTCATTTGAGCTGTCAGGACTGGAGCTGAACCTTTGAGCCCAATGAGCTCTTTTTCAATGCTTAAACTACTCCGAGTCGTTGTGAACAACAGTAACAACATGTTTAAGCAACGTCTTGATACGGGTTTTGGTGTTAGTCTGGCCCTGTCCGTGTCTCTTAACATTGCTCTGCCATTTTCATCTGTCAATGGAGTCGTGGCTCGTTTCGACTGCAGTTCTGCTGTATTTGGATCAGCCCTGAATCAGTTATTGATGAGCTGTAGTGTGAGTGAATATTGATCGATTGATTAGCCAGTGGCTACAGCTAGCTGATATGGCGCCATAGCAAACACGCCTCCTGAAACAACACAGTCCTCTATCAGTGCTGGAGTGCATCTGTACATATGAACGCATACTGGATGCTTTAGATTTGTCTTTTGTTGACGTAGCGTTTCTAGTAATTTATTATTATTTTAATTTTCACAACGTCATAGGTAGAAATAATCTTTGAATATTTACAATTGCAGTTATGCTTCACACCACATGCTTGCATTGATTGCATGCAAGAGCTCTATTTTTGGGAAGGATCATGGCGGTTGATTCTGCGCTGCAGCCTCCATGTGAAAGTCACGCGTCTGCAGCGCACGTCGTAAGCTCCGCCCCCGTGCTGTGATTGGTCAGGAGATCCGGTCGCTCATTGGTTGGTGTTATATGTGCGCAGACAGCTGCGGCGGCACGCGTGCGTCTCATGCGGTCCTTGCTGAGCATCAGTGAGCTGAAGAGGTAATGCGGACAGAAAACAATATTTTACAACAACCACAACGTCAATTTAACATGCAATAATGGTTGGATATTATAATGTGTTTGTCTTGATGTCTAAGATAGAACACAGAGTTATTATTTCAAATGAAACATTTACATTTAGTCATTTAGCAGACGCTTTTATCCAAATCGACTTACAAATGAGGACAATAGAAGCAATCAAAATCAACAAAAGAGCAATAATATGCAAGTGCTATAACAAGTCTAAGTTAGCTTAACACAGTACACGTAGCAAGTTTTTTTTTGTTATATAATAAATAAAAAGAAAACAGATTTAATAGAAAAAGAATAGAGCAAGCTAGTGTTAGAGGCCTTTTTGCTTTTGTTAATTGTATAATAAATAAAAAGAAAACAGATAAAATACAAAAAGATCAGAAAAGCTATTTTTCTTTTTTTTAAGAATGGAATTAGAATAGAGAGTGCTAGAGTTAGAGGGTCAAATAAAGATGGAGGAGATGTGTTTTTAGCTGTTTCTTGAAGATGGCTCAGGACTCAGCTGCTGGATTGAGTCGGCAGGTCATTCCAGCAGGAGGGAACATTTAATGTAAAAGTCAGTGAAAGTGATTTTGTGCCTGTTTGGGATGGTATAATATATATATTAGGGCTGTCAATTTGTTTTATTTTTTTATCGCGATTAATCGCATGATTGTCACGAGTTAACTCGCGATTAATCACAATTAATCGCACATTTTTATTTGTTCTAAATGTACCTTAAATTAATACTTTTCAAATTTGTAATACTCTAATCAACATGGGCATGGACAAATATGGATGCTTTATGCAAATGTATGTTTATTATTATTGAAACCATAGTCAACATAAAGCATGAAGAGTAGACATGTTTCAAAGATCATAGATGTTTTTCAGAGAACTTGTTCATGTCTATTAGACGCATGAAAAAATAAATTCCAGGTTCCCATTACTTCTCTTTCTTTGCACTGAGCAATTTATTGACAAACCTGTTTACATTTTTGCAAGACAGGACAGGGCAGCTTTTGTGTACGTCTTTTCATAAGGTTCAGTCTTTTTACATCTTTTTTTGGGACAGATACCGATACCGATATTAGGGAGTAAAAAAAAAAGTCAGATACCGATATATCGCCCGATATTCTTTGTGTGTATTTTATAGTATAGTATAGGGCTGCACGATAAATTGAAGTGAAATCGAAATCGTGATTAGACAGAAGCTGCGATTGTCATGCGTACACAAATAGATCCATAGTATATAATATGGATCTATTTGTGTACGTCTTTTCATAAGGTTCAGTACTCTGTAATGTATTAATAACCTTAAGTGAGTAGAATATGAATGAGTGAGGACTTCATCGCTCCTCTGCAGTAAAGTTGCTCAGAACTGAAAGCTGATCTCAGTGGTTTCTCTGGGTACGGCTGACAGATTGAATGATGAGGGCTATTAGTTTACTTCCGGGAAAGCATTAACACTCTCAGAGATACTAGAAAGAGGATCAGTAGAGTCTGAGCACAGCCAGTTCCCAAATAAGTGCAGCAGGCCTTGTAACTGCCCCTCGTCTTCCTACAGCGTGAGTAAGCACTTTACTGTGCTCAAATCAGCCTTCGTCTGGCGATGAATTCATATCTAGCATTTTATGTGTCCTCGATACACACAATCAAATATTTTCACAGTTTTGTGTATTATTTGACAATTACTGTTGGAGTGGAAGTGATGCACGATCAAAATATTTTGATTACCTTCATCTTAGTTTTCTTCTCATATTATGTCTCCTGTTTTATATCAAGTGCACTTAATATAGTGCTCTAATATTAAAATTAATTAACATTTTTGATTTATGCTTTTATATGGTTTAGATTATAATTAAGTAAAAAACTACATTTATAGTTAATAACGTACCACCAATTAGTACCTGTAGTTGAAAAAACACTAATACATTATGTATGGTTATTGAGAGGAAACCTCAAGCTGTGTATTACTAGAGACTCACGTTACTTTCTTCTTTGGTGTAATCTGGAAACGGTTCGACTTTGTCAGGCGTGTGACTACTGAATCAGTTTTCTTAAGAAGGCTTTCATATCACACACCTTAATCGTCATCAAGATTGAGTCATCTCGTCCAAGATATTTATTTGACAAGGTAACAAGTATAGTCCATGTGTGAAACCCAGGAGACTCGCTCAAAAGAGATTGATGGGTCTTTGAATTAATTTAATTTGTAAATTTAAGCAAATTAGTTTTTTCTTGGGAGTACTTGATCACAACTTTCTGCAGTCAAGTGTTTGTATAATGAAACCAAAATGTATAAAAATAGGCAGAATTGTCTACATTTTTAGCATTGCAAAATAAACCCTCACTTTATTCATGATTTTGATTGCCATCCCCTTGCAACAAACAGGCCACCGGAGCTTGTGCCAAATGTGTGAAATTTGAGAGCTCTACGACACAAGTTCAACCGAGCCAGCAGCTGTGTGTGCCGCCATTGCTGCAGAGCAAATGACCTCAGAGACGCAACATGAAATCCATACAATCTGTGCTCGTTTCTGCTCTAGAATTAATCAGTTATTTATTTATTCTTTCCAGAAAATGTGACTCGTCTAATTTTGCCTCATTGGAAATGTTTGCCCTTGTTCCAGAGTTTGGAAAGTGTTAATTTTCAAATAATAAGTATTACTCAGATTCATGTAGAAAATAATAGTGTTTCCTAATATTAATCGAGGTCTTGATGTTTCTCTCTGTGCATTTTCAGATTTGAGTGGGACAAACTTCTGGAGAATGTGCATTGTTTGATTATAAGTGTGACAAAGTCTGACAAGCAGGAAGCTTATATACTCAGGTGAGCTATTGATTCATCTGTCCGTCCGTCCCCTGAGCGCAGAGGACAGGATTGTGATGATGCTGTAAACCTTCATCCAGCTTCAGACACCTCAAAATCAACAGCAAATTAACATTTCATTCACACCACTGAGAAATGGAATCAAACCCAGTACCTTGGGTTATTTGTAGCGACATTACAGCCCAAACTGATTTAAAGATAAATTGTGAATGTTGCGTAATTCGGAAATGCAGCTTAAAGAAGTTGGATAAGTTGCAAATGTCATTTCATGTTGTTTTTTAAAACTACATACAGGTGTGAAAGCTCAAATGAAACATTTGTTACACTTTATTTTAAGGTGTCCTTGTTACAGTGTAATTATACATTTAACTACTAAGGAATATTAATTAACTACATGTATTTACTATGTGGTTAGGGGTTGGCTTAGGGTTACTTGCATGTAATTATGCATAATTTATTGTTATTATAATTGTAAGTTTATGTAACGTGTAACAAGGACACCTTAAAATAAAGTGTTACCGAAACATTTTGCTGGCTCATTGCTGGATAGCAAAGTCTTGGTGTGTCTACGAGTCCTGAATGTTTATCACGATACTGATCTGATGCATTATCAATGTGCTAATACTGTACACACAGTAGCGCTTCAGCTTAGAGATACTCACAAGTAGGGTTGGGTACCGAAACCCGGTACCAATATGGCACCGGTACCTATGGAACCGGTATGTACTAGAACCGAATCAGAACGCAGATTTCGGTGCCTCATTTCGGTGCCATGCTGAGCGACGATTAAAAATTTGTCCTTTGTTTCTCCGAAACGCACGTAAGAAGCATCACAGGCTACAATACAAATATTTCACAAAATGTATATTTTAGTCAGAGTTATGCGCTCCTATTTCATTGCGCGCCGTCTGTTTGACGCGCATGCGCACGGCGGCGCTCATTCTAAATGAAGTCTGGACGTTTAGCAGAGAATCGCAACGCAGAAGCTCACGCACTTTGACAGCAAAATGGAAATATTTCCATGGCTTTTACATTTACAGATGGAGAATATACCTGTGAATGTAAGTTTGCATACGGAAAACAGCAAACACATAAACAGCGCGAGAAGCATCTTGTCAGCGGCACACGCAGAGCATTGACAGGGAGAGCGCGAGCCGCTTTAAACTGAAATTATAAGGCTACTGTATCTTACCAGTTTTTTTAATAGCCCTTCATATAAAGCTTGTCACATGTTTAGAACAAATTGTATTATGCACTTTCTCCGCAGCAGTTCAGTCTGTGTCCTCCCTAGATATTTTATCAGATGCGCTCGTATCAAACTACTGTATATCAATATTATATATATATATTATAATAGTATATTAACTGTATTGCTTCATAATAACGTATTGATTATAAAGAATATATCAATATATCGTACAAACTCTATATACCGCCCAGCCCTAGCTTTAATTAAAATGCCTAAAGCTAAAATTCTCTTGTATTCGCGTTTTTAAACCTGTTTAAACCAACAAAAGAGAACATTATAACCTTTTTAGTCCACAACACCAGTTAAATGCTTCCTTTTGTGATCTGATAGCTTCTTGTCACAGAATGAGGCAGAAAATATGTTCCATAGGCTACTAATGCATTGATTAGCAATGGATTTTAAATATACTTAATTATTATGAAAATACCAGAGATGACTTGAATAACACAGACAAGCTATATATTGTCGTAGTAGAGTGTTTAATGTACTGTATTTGTTTTATCATTCAAAACATTTATATCTTCTGTTTACTATTACAGGAATGCAATGCCTTTCTCCAATGGGGATTTCCTGGAGCTTCATTAGTTCCATATACTGTATGTGTGTGTGTGTGTGTGTGTGTGTGTGTGTATATATATAAATATAACAAGTATCGGTTCAGGCACCGTTTAGGCACCGGCACCGTTTTAAAAGTATCGATTTGGCACCGGTATCGAAAAAAACCAAACGATACCCAACCCTACTCACAAGCTGATTAGACTAATATGAAAGGCATGTGTGTGACTTTCACAGTCATGGGGGGTAAATGATTCAGAGTACTTGTAAACGCGTCCTGCTAAGGATGACACTAAGCCATTTATTTAGCCTGAGAGACGAAGGGTCAAAGCGGGAACTCGGGTCAAAGCTATTTATAGCTGTCTGGAGAGAAAAAGCTGGATGGATTTTTACTTTTTTTATTGACAATTCTGCTAAAATGGCTTTAAAGTTCCTCAAAGTTAAAAAGAAAGTTCAAATAAGGACGAATTTTTGGTAACACTTTATTTTAGGGTCTCTTAACTAGTTGCTTATTAACCTGCATATTACTAGAATATTAGCCATTTATTAGTAGTAATTAAGCACATATTAATGCCTTATTCTACATCCCTAATCCTACCCAATACCTAAACTTAACAACTACCTTATTAACTATTAATAAGCAGCAAATTAGGAATTTGAGGGAAAAGTCATAGTTAATAGTGAATAAGTGTTCCCTATTCTAAAGTGTTACCGAATATTTAATCCGTAGCATTATTTTTATTTATCTTTATAGTAATACTTGCCACGCAGTGGCTTCTGTAGACACACAGTCGAAAATGCATCAGAGTTTTGAACTCATTTATTAAAATGGACAGTTCAAGAGAACTCATTCCTAAAACTTCTTAACTCGGTAAGCATTTTTGTTGTGATGATTAGTAATGGAATGTGCGAGTGTGGGAAAAATGCAACAAAGTCATCGATTTTCACAATGTTGATTCATTTTATTATTATTAAAAAGTATTGTGAAATATTGTGAATGCTCCACTTTACTGTAACAATGAGCCATAATTGACGGACTAACCACTCCTTCGTGATTCTTTCTCTCTCTGCCTCTCCTAGTGAGAGTAGCATGTTTGTCTCCAAGAGACGTTTCATTTTGAAGACATGCGGAACCACCCTCTTACTGCAGGCACTGGTGCCACTGCTGGAACTGGCTCGTGAGTACTGCGGCTTTGATGCCTTCGAGGTACGACACACACTCAGGTGCATGCACACAGGTTCATGTTTATCTCCAACCGCAGTAAAGCGAGATATGATAACATTAAAAGAGTCAGGTTTATGAGTTCACGTGAATTTCACACGTTCGGTGCGCTTCAGATGAGTCGGTTTACACATCATATCATAGATTAATCATTGGCAGTTTTCAGTACAAAGTGTCTTTATGAAAATGTGACTTGATCGTCTCATTTTCTTTTCCAGAATTTCTTCTATTCTCGTAAAAATTTTATGAAGCCCACCCATCAAGAGTTCCCTCACCGCAACTTCCAGGAGGAAGTCGAGTTCCTCAGCCAGATTTTTCCAAGTACGCTTTCACACCTGTAAAAATGAGATGCAATAAATGATGTGAACATTATAAATGAAATGATAATACTGTTGTCTGTTTTTCTATGCACAGATGGAGCAGCCTACTGTATGGGACGTCTGAACTCAGACTGCTGGTGAGCTTTTACATCATCTAGACTTCCCACAATCTATCTGACTTCAGATAAACCATCATTAGAAAATCTTAAATGTTGCATATGCATCAGAATTTTACAATAAGGCCAGAATTTAACATTGGAAAGTCTGGTTTGTTTTAGGGCTGCTCGATTGACAAAAATCATAATCACGATTATTTTGGTCAATATTGTAATCACGATTATTTAAAACGATTATTAGTGGGCCATATGACCAAAACTTTATATGAAAGATTTATATAAAGATAGTGATGTATATCAAATATATATTTTCTGTAAATAAGGTTGCTATGACATCTACATTTTAGAGACCAGAGAAATGTCACAATTCTCAATACCACGGCAGAATATTTGGGTAGATAATATTAGTTAAAAAAAAAAAAAATTAATTATTGACAATAATTAAACTGCCAGTAATAAAAAAAAGCAAAGGAATGCAAAAGAATAAAAAAAGATACAAATGAAACAAACTGTGCTTTAAGTTTTTTTTTAATGCAAGTCTAAAGTAGTTATTCAGTTAACAGTCTACTAGAGAAATGAAATAACACAGCATAGTCTTCACTGTAAGAATTAAACTTCCTTTGTTTCTTACTAAAGCTGCAAAAAGAGCAGTGAGTGATTTTGATTTTGTCTTTTGTTGTTTGATTAATATTAAGCACACAGTCGCAGCAGGAATATAGCGCGCTGTCACTTTGAGCCGCACGGATCCTTCATGTTCATTTATTACATGACCGACGAGGGTTTACGTGAATAATCACCAAGCGCTGCATTTTTGTGTGTATTTTACTGTTTAGGCGCTAAAAGATGAATTTAACTGTCCGTGTTGTGTTCTGTCTCTGAGTGTATACACGGTAATCTTCCCGAGGAAGCGCAAGTTCTCTTTCATGCTTTTAAAAACATAAATAAATCTAATCAACTTAAATAAATCAAGCACGTCCCATTTTGCAAAAGTCTCGTTACATGATTTTACTGATTTGCATGTGAAATTGGGCTTTTATGGAGGAGTGAAAGAGCACCGCTGGAATGGGGCGCAACAATCGTTTTATCTCGATTACTGTATTTTCATAATCATTGGAGGTCGAAATAGAAACTGAATTTCGATTATTTGCACAGCCCTAGTTTGTTTTATGGGATCGTTTAATAAATGATTAAATACAACTGTTCCAAATCAAACTGTTTTTAATTTAGTTTTTTAGGAAAATAAAAAACATCATCTGATGTCCATTTACGTGGTGCTCTTCTCCGTCCTGTCCTGAAGGTATTTGTTTACGCTGGAGCTGCCAGAATTCTGGGAGAACAAGCAGGCGGACCAGACACTAGAAGTTCTGATGAGTGACCTCGACCCAGCTGTGATGGACCAGTTCTACATGAAAGACGGTGTTTCTGCTAATGATGTCACTCGTGTACGATTCGTCCTCTATGCTTCTGCTCTGTAGTGTCATTTGTGCTCTTATTGCTGGATGCTAGTCCATTTACTAGTAACAGAATGTACCATGTTAGTACTTTATGGACTATAAACTACAGTTTATGGATGCACACCACAGTATTTGTATTTTTTTTGTGAGGTGTCTTTAAGGTTATCTGTGGTGTCTTCACAGATGAGTGGAATTCGTGACCTGATTCCAGGTTCAGTGATTGATGCCACAATGTTCAACCCTTGTGGATACTCCATGAATGGAATGAAAACGGATGTAAGGAGTCATTTAAGGCTGCATGTTTTTAGTTTTTGTGAGAAAGTTGCTCTGTGTTCGATGATTGAGATTGGTTGTCTTTCTAGGGAACTTACTGGACGATTCACATCACCCCCGAACCAGAGTTCTCTTATGTCAGCTTTGAAACCAACCTCTCCCAGACGTCTTATGACGAGCTTATCCGCAAAGTCGTGGATATCTTCAAACCAGGGAAATTTGTGACGACGCTTTTTGTCAATCAGGTATATTGTTACACAACTAATCAACAAATAGTTCATTTTTAAACCGGTTCTCCCACAACTTTTTCCCCATTGCTCTGAAAAAACATTTAGGTTACACTTAATTTCAAGGTGTCCTTGTTACAGTGTAATTACATATTAAGTACTGAATAATATTAATTAACTACATGTACTTACTGTATGGTTAGGATTAGGGTTTGGCTTAGGGTTACTTGCATGTAATTATGCATAATTAATTGGTATTATAAGTAAGGAAGAATTGACGACGGGCCGTTGAATTATTAGAAAAATAATGCACTGTTACACCACAGGTGTACAGGTTACACCTGTTCAACGGCCCGAAGTCAATTATTCTGCTTATACTACGGTTGCCACACCTCAAGACATCGATCAGATCATATATTTCAAGGCATTCGTCTGGTTTTTCTACTTGAATCGCTATTGTGTGTAGGATTATTTATTTCTCATCTCAACCTTAACGGAGGCTCGAGCCGTTGATAGTAGACTAATACAGTTAATAACTAAGTTATGAGAGAGAGAGAGAGGGGGAGATTACCTCTGTGTGCGTCTCTCAAAAGTGTTCGGCAGCAATGTCTCTAGTTATAGTGAAACTTAAAGTTATTTTCTTCACGAACAGCACCGTTGTTGTTACCTCACTTGTGAGAAGTAGTTTTTAAGTTGTTAAACTATGTTACTGATAAAATCGTCAGAGTAGTGCTAACAACATTAGCACGTATGTTAACGTGTGTGCAAACTGTGAGGGAGAGAGAGCGGGAGAGATAGAATATGTGCTTTCCGTACATAAAACTTAATTTTGTGGCAAAAACATGGACATAATCTGTTGATTGTATCCTTTTGTTTACTATATTTATTTGTTTGGCCAGTGTCGTTGTGGGTTTTGGTTCTTTTGCTGTTTTAGGCTGTAAGGACCTTTGAAATAACACAAATCATTTGGTGAAGTGATATGGTCATGTAATGCGGTGCCTGGAACTACGTTCCCCGTGCGTTTCCCTGAAAATAATTGCACACCTTAGAACGTTCGACAGCCAATCAGATTCAGGCATTCAACGGCCCCGTAGTATAATTATATATAATACATGTAGCATGTAACAAGAACACTTTAAAATAAAGGTTTATTTTTTACTTATTATTTAGATATATTATATTACTTGTGAATTGATTGCTATGAATATTTATGTAACATTGAAGGCAGTGTGCAATGTTTCCAGCCTCTGGCCTTCTAATTGCAGTGCAGTTGTAGCAATAGTAATGCATATGTGGTGTAAAATTGTTTTGCCGTTTCAAAAATAACTCATGCAGTCAAGTGTCTGGTTGTATTTTTAAATTTTTGCTGTTGCTGAAGCCTAGCTTTGAGCTCACAGCTCTGATTGGCAGCTTCAACAGTTGACTAGCCTTCAGTCACTTCCAGTGTTGACACTGACTATGTTTGCATGCATGACTTTTGCATTATATTGATTTTGTCAAGAAAAAAAGATGATCTCATTCTGAACACTGTTGTGTAAATTGTGGCTTTACTTTACTCTGGCGTTACATCCCACCCACAACCCTCTGATCAGCATGTGGTACATTATATTACTATAATTAAAAATATTTTTGGAAAATTAAATTACTTATAATTAAAAATATTTGAATTGGAAAATTAAACATGTTTCTTGACAAACTTATGTGATTTGCTAAAATACATAACGAAAAACTTATCAATACGTATAATAATGGGTACATGGACAAAATTACTTGCAAGCTATGACAGATAATAATGAGATTGAATACGACACTTCTACTTGAATGTCGACTATCATTGTCACTGCATTGATGTGTTTGTAATAACTTCTGAGTGAGATCCAATGTGGATTTTGGTCAAATGATGAGGCAGAAATATTTTAGTAACATTCTAGACAAATTTTATGTGGAAGATACTAGAGCTGCACGATTCTGGATAAATTGAGAATCACGACTTTTTTTTCTCAAATAGAGATCACGATTCTCCCACGATTCTGAACTAAACAAAATAATGTGTGACAAAATATTAATTGCTGCAGTCTATTTAAATGAATTATTAAACATTTTAATATATAATACAGTATGGCCAGGTTTCACAGACGGGGCTTAGACTAAGCAGGACTTAGATTTGCAATACATAACGAAATATAATCGTATATATTAATAATTACTTCAAGCTTGACAATTTGAGATTAATACAAAAACTTGAAACTATCAATCACTATTGGTGTGTAATCTTGAGACAAAACAAAGGCACTGATATATTTTAAGATCAGTCAATGCAAGTTTCTTTCAGTTGAAACAGCTCAGATTTACATTTGTGTCTAGGACTAGGCTTAAGCCTTGTCTGTGAAACCCGGGATGTATATGTATATTAAAATATAGTGTATTTAATACACCAACTTTTAGAATTAAAATGATGAAAAATTGGTTTGTATTAATGATTCAATGACTCACTCATACCTCACTTGTTTCATTAATGGATGATATCAGTGTTTTTGAATGAATCTCGAATGAAATGATTCAATAACAAATACATTTTTAACAGTCACTTGTCGTCGTCACCTAGTGGAGAAATGATGCAATCGACACAAACGTTATTTGAAGCGCCAGTTGCTTTCAAAAGATGAGTGGCTCTATTTTGATCGCTTACCATAGACATCAATGTTTGTAGCCGAACTATAAACTTTTATCCTCAGTACTTTCTATGAATGACTGTAAGACAGAAATAAATACTGTGTAGTTGAAAAGACTGTTTGTGAAGCTTTTTCTTACCTAAACATGTTAGACTGTCTGCTCTCTGGATCAGCAGCAGCGCGAATGCAGATTTGAATGTTCCGGTATGATTTTTTCAAAGTTTTAATAGACACGGGCGAATCGTTGTCATTCAGAAATTAGATCGTGTGGGTATTTGAATCGAGATCGCAATCTTTTAACGATTAATTGTGCAGCTCTAGAAGATACACAGTTACAACTTCTGTGTGGCGTGAAGAAACAATGTAACTAGTAGTGTAACTAATTACTGTTGCCAGAAAGTAATAAGTAAAGTAACAATATTACTTTTGAAAGGAGTAACTAGTAATGAGTAATATATTACATTCTTTGAGTAACTAACCCAACACTGTCCATTACATATTGAGGAAGTTAATGGTTTTTTAATAACGAGAATTGGACCTTAAAATAAAGTGTGACCATCAAACTCATTCTTCTCATTTATCACGTTTCCAACAGAGCTCCAAATGTCGCAGCGTTTTCTCTTCGGCTCAGAAGCTGGAGAGTTACCGCCTCTTGGACCGCCAGTTGGCCCACTTCAATGACTACAACTTCATCTTCACCAGTTACACCAAGAGTCGCCAGCAGAAGCAGAGCTGAACCTCCGAAATGAAGAAGCGTAAAAGGAAATCCCGCCGCCGCGAGGAACAACTCAGCGGCCGGCGTAGTCTTTTAGCGGAGAGGCGGTGTTTGTGCGTGGAGTCTTCTGGCTGTAGATCTTCCCTGAGTTTAACATTTATGCATTCTTGTACCTATGACGTAGATATCGTGCATGAAAGCTCTTCTCGTGTCTCTGTAGATATTCTAGCCCATTCTTGCTGTGATCTTGAAGTGCATGTAGAGTTCTTGAACGTGAGGCATGTCACACCATCCCAGTACATGCAATGCTCCCTTCCCTTCCTGCAAGTGTCCCCTCGCATCCCCCACAGACAGGGTTTCCGACCTCACTAGGCAAGGACCCTGACGTGCTCAGATCCGTCTCGACCCAGTCCAAAAGCGACGTCTTTCATGATACACACCAGTGTTTTGTATGAGTTCATCGGTGTGCAGAAAGGTGTTTTTGATTTACATTTCATTTGATGTAATACACGTGGCGTTGGTTAAATCTCTCATTTTTTGCTCCGTATGTGTTCAGCTCGACTGTGTGTAGCTAGCTAACTACTCTGACAGTTTGAAGAAGTCCTCCTCGTTCATCTTATTTTCTGTCACCCTGCAGGCAGCTGTCTTTATTCGGTGTACTAGAGAAGTGAGCGTTTTAGAAGTTGAGTAACTTAACGGTCACCTTCGATGTCGACAGCCTGCTCTTCTTTTAGGGACTGTTTTGGAAAACAGTGCTTGTTTCAATAATACGCTAGTTAGATGGTTAGCATTAAGCTGAACTTTGTACAGGTTAAAAATGTGCACGATTCTTATGATTCCCTTCATCAGCTTTACAGGTGGTCAACTTTATTCAAAATATACAGAGAAGTGAATGTTACTTAACTGTTGCCTTAAGTCTCAACAACATATACTCTGCAATATATAACCATTATGGTGAAAGTCAGCTGTTGTCTTCCTTTCCTCAAAATCAAATGACATGTAACATGAATGTATTAAAAGAAAAAAAAAATCATTAGTTGAAAGGTGACGATATGTTCTATAAAAAGAAGAATGGATTTTTCTGAATGTAGCGAGTGCAGAAGAAGGCTGTGTGGGAGAAAGAGGGGGAATGGTGTTCTTTGCCTTCCGTCCGTGGTTTGTGTCATTGTGAAGGACCCTGGGGCTGTCCAGCGCTGAGCCTGCTCAATGCAGGCTTTGAATTGAAACGGTTGGACAGACACTTTGCTTTAGTGTGCCGATCGCACAGCAAAGCATTTTTCTTTTTCTAAACAAAATGAGCTCTCTCTGTTTTTCTCTACAGAAGCTGGTGAGCACACAATAGGCGCGCACTGATCTGAGCATGTCAGGGCTGACCCGGATCATTCCACACCCCACGCCTGCATAAAGTGCAGTTTTATTAACCCCCCCACCAAGCAGACTTTTTTGCAGTAGATTTGCACACCTCTCCAGATCATGCTCTTTGTGCATTGAGAAAAAAAGATTTATTTTTTTCCACAAGTGCTGTTGCATGCGACTAGCGTGTAGCAGGATGTTTTCCATGCAATGTCTCCGCTTCAGCCCTTTGTAACGTGTTTAATTTCTGTTCGTACGACATAACAAACTTTGTTCATAGGACCTGAGTGTGATGAGCAGTGGGTGTGGTTTTATTTTTACCCTCCCCGGTCTGACAGCTGGTGTAGTTGTGAGGAGGAGGATGTTTTTGTTATGTCTCCTTCGTAGTGGCAGATCGGTTTGTGAAATCTTCTTTACTAGAAGGTCCTGCCACTGAGAGAAATCTGAAAACGGCAGGTGTCCCTACAGAACGCCAATCTAGTAACAAGTGTCTTAAATGCGACTCTGCCATCTGAAAGGTCAAAGGGCAGCTGGATGTTTATAGGAGAATATTAGATATTTCTATATAATTATTATATTAAATATCCTAGATATTTGCTAGGAGAAATAACATGAGTATGATCGCATATCACACCTAGCATTTTTCCAGTGAAGTGGTGGTTTCAAACATTTTTCTGCTCTTTCTATGTGCAATAATTATACAGTATACAAGAGTGCGGTGGGGGGAGACATTGATGTTGCGGACCAAGTATATCTATATACTTTTTTTATTTTATTTATTTATTTTTTTCCTTTTTCTGACCCTGTTCTGAGGTGGGGAGTGATTTGGACCTCTTTTTTTCCCTCTCTTTTTTATTAGTTCTGCCCAGCCGGTGTTGGTTGGTAAGGAAACTATAGAAAGGATTGTTGCGCTATTTTCACAGGAAGTTGGGAAGAGGAAACTTTGCTGTTCCAATTCTCTTGCTATTTCCTTGGTTGGTCAAGATGTGCTAAATATATCTGTACTAAGAGCTTGATGCTTTCAATAAAGATCATAACTATCAGCTGTGTACTTGTGATTTATTTAGAGTTTGTTCATTGCCTAGAATGCACTGCTGTATATCAGTATGATATTTGGCTGGGTTAAGTGCATTCAAAATGAAGATGTCATGTACATTGTACATGATGTAGGTTTATAGACATTTTATTAAATTTGTTTCAATTTTCACACGTGACCTTGATTTACCTTTCATAATGAAGTTGGTTATTTTAACCATATGTTGGTGTATATATATCAAAAGGGTTTCTATGGGTCTTAGACCCGGTTTCTCAGACGGGGCTTAATTTAACTAAGGCCTAGTCCTGGCTTAAGCTAAGATATTTAAGCAGCTTTTACAGAAATGCCTTAGAAGAAAACGTTACAGGTGTGCATCTTGACAGAACAATGGCACTGAAAAATGTAAAGATCTGTCAGAGCACGATATTTTCAGTTGAGACCGCTCAAACATGCATTTAGACGTGTACCCCTGGGCCCGGTTTCACAGACAGGGCTTTAATCTAAGCCAGGATTAGGCCATAGTTCAATTAGGACATTTGTTATTTTTATAAACGTAAGTTTCTTTCAGTTGAAACAGCTCAGACTTACATTTTAGTCTAGGACTAGGCTTAAGCCTTGTCTGTGAATTCACCCTTAAATTCATAAAGGCCTTAAAGTCTCAAATCAGAGCGGAAAGTCATTGCATTAAATTATGCATGCACAGTTATAAATATATATGGGTTTGTATTTTCTTAGTAGTTCTTAAATCAAGATGCATTTACTTGAGATGCAAACTCATATGAAGTCTTGTTTTCTGAATTGGACGAACTTGAGTTTACACTTAAAACAAGAACAAATAAATGTAATTAAGAACTTTTTCCTTTTTTTGAGCCCATTGAGCCTCATAAAAGACTTATTTTGCATCTGAAATAAATGCATCTTGATTTAAGAATCTTTAGACATTTGCACTGGAAAACAAATACTGAGGAAACTTATTTTGCAGTGCGATACTAAGATGAAGTAAAATATTGTTTTTTCCCATATTCTAGTATTTGGGAGCAGAGCTATTCAAGATGTTTTTTTTTTTTATGTATTTATTGTTTGCAAAAATGGTTTAGATAGCGTTATTGATTAATGATACTTTCCCAAACACATGGAAAGTTATATTCCAGGTGCAGTAATCTCTGACAGGATTGTCGGGGAATGTCACTATCAGAGGGTGAATTCAGGTAATGTGGGCTGTTTGAGCTTGATTGTGCTGTGCTCAGTGACTTTACACTTTCAGAGCATAACAATGGTCTTACATTTAAGGGACATTCTTTCTTCAAATGATAAAGTAGTTTTGGCTGATGCTGTATTACCCTGGTATTGGTGTCTTGGTAATTGTTGTTTTTCATGTAAGGTGGATGAATATTGCTGGTCCACTTTGGCTCATTGTGCTAGATAAATTGGGACGGTGTTGTTAAGGTCAAGTGGGCAACATTTAGCCATCATTAATTCTACTCGCATTCATTAAATAAATTGACATTCACTGATTATTCTACAATCTGCATGTATAATTGACACTTTAAAAACAAATGAGTGTATAGACAGGAAATTCAAGTCAAAGATGAAAGAAAGGAAAGAGCAGACGTGCAGAGAGGAAGGCGATGCATGTTGAACATGGAGTTAAAAAAGAATGAGGCAAAATGTAGATGCAGAGTATACAACTTAAAAACATGGTTACAAAGTTAATTTAAAGCGTTTAAAGAAAACAGGATTTACAAAATGAATTGTTCCTCTTGTTTTTTTTTTTAGCCTACTGTTGTTGCATGTTATAGTTGCATGTTACAGTTTTAATGTTGTATCAAACTTTTGTTAGATTTCATTAATTTAATGATAACATTCTGAATTGTTTTGTATTTCAGGAATGAATTCAACAAACCTCAGAATTTTAATCATACCCTAGGTGTGTTAAATGTTTTTTAATGTGTTGTTAAACAAAATAATAATAATAATTAATTTCCAATTAGAATACAGGATCATTTGAGATAATTTGAGACAACCCACTTTTACTGAAAATACATTTGTCTGTAGTGCATCTCAAAATATGTACTGGGTTATACCTTCCAAATAACACATTATATGAACTGAATTCAAATGCAAATATTACAGCTGGACCTTAATGTTAACAAAAGTGATAGAAAAAAAATCCCTAAATTAGAAATTAAACAAAAAGTGGCCCACTTTACATGAATTTACCCAAATGAATATTCATGAGCAGCTCATGACTGAAGTTCAGATGCTGAAATATTTCTGTTGAAAGATCTTAACCAACAAGAAATGAGTCCACTTGTAACGACTTAATTGCCTAAGCTAACCACAACCCTATCACTGATTTTATTCTATTATCACCTTTATTTAAAACCTAGTAGTAACAGAAATGAAACGTAACGTATTTGACGGAGAACATTTTTATTTATTTATATTTTTCCTTTTGACTTGCTAAATACAGTGAAGTGTATTAAGGCTCTGAGAACCACAAACGAACAGAGGTTTTTGCACTGAACTAAAAGCTTATCTGAGAAGTTAAAAGCCCCGGAGCACACTAAAGGCTGCTGTTCATAGCTGAAATCAGGAAGTTGTTAGGAAAGACGCTCTGTTGACACGGTAACAGTCGTGGTGGTCAGCTGTAATACTTGGATCTCTTAGGGCTTCGACTGTGATCTCGTCTGTGGCGTTTGTGATCGCTGTCTCTCTCTCTGCCTCTGTCTCTCTGTTTCTCCTTCTCTCTTTCCTTGTCCCAGCCCCTCTCGCGCTCCTTGTATCTCTCCCGGTCTCTTGAACGTGAACGCTGTCTGCCTTTATCCTTTTCTCTCCGACTCTCATCACGATCCTAAAAAGGCAGGAGAGAAAAAAAAACAATCTCAAAATAATTCTCAGAAGACATGTTTTTTTCTCAGATTTGATTCGCAAATATAGAGAATTTCTACAAGATGAACATATTCCTTTCCCTGATTTGTTAAAGCAACTTTACCAGTGCTTCTCAAGTTTGAGACCAAAATGGGAAGCATGTTTGTTCTGATGCAGGGAAAACTATACTAATGCAAATAATCACAAGTAACTAACTTTATAACCATGTATAGTTAGGGTAACAAATTAAATAAGCTTATCAGGTTTGAAATATGAGAAAACACTATATCTTTTGTTGTTGGCATCAAAGGTTGCTCTCATTCTCTAAAGAGCAGACCACAATACATAAAGGTTAACGTGGTTTGTGCTGAATGTGATCTGTGCAACAAATTACTGGCTGCCAAGAACAATAATAATTTGCTTCTTTATTATATTTGCCATAAACTGCCTGGCCAAAAAATTAACAAAACAAAAAAAAATGATAGTATGGATCTTTAAGATTGAATCATTATTGCAGTGAATAATATGTTTCTGACATGTTGTATGTTTGGCAGCAATACTTTTAGCCCAAACTGTTGCAGTGTGTAGCTTTTTATTTCTCAAACAACCATGGGCCGGTTACATAAACTGTTTAGACTAGTCTTAAAAAGTTAGTCACCTAATTTTTTTTTTCTTCAAGACTGGTCATAACTGTTTTAATTCAGTTATGAAAAGGTAGATTGGTCTTATTTGTATTGGAAAAGTAAGACTGGTTACCCCTTGGCAGCTGCTAGTTGGTCAAACTAGTCCTTAACACACAGTCTTAACACGGTGGCTAAGTTTATGAAACTGGCTGCATATCTTAAGACGAACACGTCCATATTCCAGGATGACAATACAAAGATTCATCAGGCTCAAATTGTGAAGGATTGGTTACCACAGAGCCCTGACCTAAACCCCACTGAAACTCTTTGGGACGTGCCAGAGTCGACTTTTAACTGCCTGTGCAAAAAAAATTAAAAATTAATAAATAAAGTGGCACACTCTAATATCTTTTTGGACCACCTTTAGCTTTGATTGTATTGTGCATTCATTGTGGCACTGTGACAACATCACAGCATTTATTTCCATCAACGATTTGTCGAACCGCTCTGTAAAGTCCACTCCAGCACATCCCACAGACTTTCAATAGGGTTTAGGTCAGGACTCTGTGGTGACCAGTTCATACATGAAAATTATTCCTTATGTTCACTGAACCACTCTTTCACAAATTGAGCCTGGTGAACCGTAGTGTTGTCATCCTGGAATATGTACATGGGTTCGTCTGCTAACATGACTGTTTAAGAAATGAAAAGCTACACACTGCATCAGTTTGGGTTAAAAGAACTGTTGCAAAACATACAAGATGCCAGAAACATGTTAACCACTGCAATAATGATCCAATCCTGACCTCTTCTGTATTTGCTGAATTATTATATTATACACAACTTGAAAACAGTTGTGTACAGTTTTTATTCTTTTCAAGATTCTTTGACAAATAGAAAGTTCAAAATAACAGCAATTTATCTGAAATAGAAAGATTTTGTATATAATCTAATGTTGTGTGTTATGTTGCCTTGACGAGTCAGCTGGAGATAAGTGAATGTCTCCATCTCAAGGTTTTTTAACATCACAGCACAATGTTGTGAAGCAGTAATGTTCCACGGCTTTTGGTTGAAGTCAGACTGATCATTGAGGAAGACACAACAAAGATTATTCAATAAATAAGCTTATTTTACCATCACTATCTCCTGCCTCTCTGACTGATAGAAGAACTGACTGTTATATTAAAAAGTAAACATTACGGAGGCTGGGTTAATGTGTGTAATAGAGTCTAATATTCTTGTATAGCCAAATGTAAGACACTTACAAAAGGACATTTTTGGTTCTCAAATCACCATTAGAAGATGCTATAAGATCGTATTCTCTGGTGGGCAGATGAGGACCATTGTGTGCCACGGGGACTCGTAGACCCTGTGAGAGCCACTGATATCTATTCAAATGCACAGCATTGTACCTTTGATTTTTTGTCCTTGGGTCTCTCGTCTGAATGATGTTTCCTGTCTCTTTTCTCTCTGTCGTCCTTCCTTCTCTCATCCTCATCTTCATCTAAGAGAAGCTCATAACGGGAGCTTTAGAAGACAGTCAAGAAATACTGACTTAGATTTAATCTTAGTGTTTTTTCTTTGATAAACACTTTAGGACAACTTCAAATCAAAAAGGGACCCTCTTTACTTTTCTAACATGTTTTTGGTCTTACAGTAAATGATTCATCAAGTGCATGTTACTTCAGAGGAAAACATTTGCAATGCATTTCATCAAAATGCAGTACACAGCATGCTGAATTTTTGATTAAAACGTCATGTTAATGGGTAACGGTTCCAACAATAACGTCAAATAACTAAGTACTAAACCTGTGATTCAAGCCAAACCATCTCTGCAAAGTATCTACTGTAAACCTTTTCGGAGAGTTCACTAAATTCAATTTAAAATCCTATAAAGTGAAATGCAATTGTCCAATATGATTTCAATGTAAAGAGATTATTAGAAGGATACTCCTGCTTGGTCTTGACATTGTCTTTCAAAGCCAGTTTGGATTTGTTGTCCAGGTCTTTCTCGTAGGCCTTAAAATCATCTTTAGTGTATTTCCCACCTAGAAATGAAACAAACTGACAATAAAACCACTCTTTATCCAATATATTAACTACTGTACACATTACCTTTAGTTGGATTAAAAGCTTAGTAATACATTTTGATTTACTAACATTAACATGTAAATAGTCTGAGCTGTACAGTAAAATTCAACAGAAATTGATATTTCTGTTATTTTACAGGTTATGCTTTTAATAAATGGGCACGGACTCACCTTTGCCTTTCCATTTTATCTTGGACACTGACTGGCTGAAGTCCACGTGAATGCGACGGTCATCTATCAGGACATTGTCCATTTTGAAGAACGCTTTTTCACAGTCCTCCACCTTCTCAGACAACACACAAATGCATTCATTATTACAAAAAGACTGACCATGCTTTTTCTCTGAATGTACAAGGACCTCACTAAGACACTTTTCAATTCATTTTAAAAGCAGGCTATTAAGTGCAAAATAACCCATGATTTAGGATGACAAAACTCCTCCACATTGATTCAGGGCCCTAATTGATTTGAGTCCAACCACTGAACTTTATGCACTTCTTAGTGGTGCAATTAAATGGAGACAATTCTCCTTTTTTTCTATACAGAAAGTGACCAAAGATTCTTTTTATAATCGCTGGAACCAAAACTCCTCCTGTTCTAATCAACAACAGTTTGCACTGCTCAACGAACCTCTTATTTACATCATGTTTTCACTGTGTTCGTTATGATGAAAGCATTGGTGGGATTGCAGAAATCGAACTGCATTGTGTGCTCCGTAGACATGACTGTGTTTGGCCACCTTTGATGCAACAGGAGTAGTTCTAAATATAATGCTGTAATCAACACTTTTCACCATTAGTTAATCTTGGCTGCCGTTATAGTAAAAACACTCATTTCATATGCAAATATCAAAGCAGTGGGCGTTTCCATTGCAGTCTCACAGCAGACATGCCCCTTCCAACTGAGCTTTTCAAATCAGACGACTAGAAATGTACCATTTATATCTACATTATGACTGGCTTGATGAAAAACAAAATACACTAAGATTATAAAAGCACCTCAGGAAACATTTTAAAATAATTCAAATAGATTTCATGACCCCTGTTTTTTATTTTACTAGATGATTGATGAACTAGATGTTTCACACTCACAATATTTCTAATCTAGAAGTTATCAACATTTGAAGGGATGCGTGAACCTGAAGCAGCATATTATACACAGGGCTTGCTTAAAACAAATCACCATCATTTGTAGTTTTGTATGTAGCTAGGTTTCATCAGTGCAAGTCTATGGACTACAACCGCACAAAACTTAGAAATATCTAGATTTAGTATAAAAATTGTATGTATGTGAATTTGGATGTATAACTTCTGTGTAACCCTTCTTGTCTACTTTTGAAAACATGGCAAATGGATTTTAACAGCTTGCTTAGTAACACTATTTTCCAAAGATGGCATATTTACAGAACAGACATTACAAACCTTTTCAAACTCGATAAATGCATAGCACAAAGATTCTCCTGTTTTCCAGTCTCGGATGATCTCACAACTGCAAATCAACATTAACATGTTAGATCAAAGACATATAAGATTAAGGCACAAACAAACAGCAGTATATTAATGGTCTTCACTGTCACATTACCTCTTTATATTACATGTTTAATCCAGCTAGTAGCATCCTATCTCAGAAGTAAAGCATTTTTTATGCAGTGTAATCAAGAAGGTATTGAAAATCACAGCAGATATTATTTCCAGTTCAAATGTAATAAATGACGAGCACACTGCATTGTGGGATATAGTCTTCCACACAGTTCAGCAAGGTCATCCAGACATTCCATACATGCTGCTACAATTGTACAGTGGAATGTGCTGCGGGATGAACCTTCAGTCTCAAAATAACATTAATAAGCAAATACATAAAAAGTAAACAGATGGCATAGTCAGAATAACACTCAAGTACAAAAAATGTATTTTACTGTGTTTATAAAAAAATATGGTCACTTTATTTCGGGAACCAATTCTCATTATTAACTAACTATTAACTATGACTTTTGCCTCAAACTCCTCATTTGCTGCTTTTTAATAGTTAGTAAGGTAGTTGTTAGTTAAGGTATGGGGTGGATTAAAGGATCTAAAATATGCTCATGCAGAATAAGGCATTAATATGTGCTTTATAATTACTAATAAACAGCCAATATACTAGTAATATGCATGTTAACAAGCTGATAATTTTTTTTTTTAAAATGTATAGCCTGAATGCACTGTAAGTCGCTTTGGATAAAAGCGTCTGCTAAATGTATAAATGTAAATGTTAACAAGCAACTAGTTAATAGTGAGAATTGGTCCCTAAACCTAAGTGTTACCATGTATATTATATACAGAAATTAATGTGATATTTAATGACAGATTGCATATATATGAGAGTCCCCTGTTAAGTGCTTTGTTTAAGAGCACAGATCAACCTTTGCAGTTGCAGAGGTCCAAACATGTAATCGTTTTGGTACAAACAGCCCTAATCATTACCCACAGCTATGAGGGTCAGACTATTATTTGAACTAATACAGCAGTAACATTTTCTATTATCTCACCATTTAATGAGGCCAAAACGTGAGAAGATGATCTCTAGATCTTCATCTGTGGTCACAGGGTTCAGTTTACACACAAACAGCACGTTCTCTGGAGGTTTAACATCTGCATCTGGCAGATCACCCACCTTTCAACAAGAAACAAACATTCACGTCATGAAAGATGTCTAAAGTGAGTGATGTCTATGTTTATGTGTAAGTGCTGAAATTTACCATCTCCAGTAAAATGGCTTGTGTCTTTGCTTCCTTCTCCTTTATGAGTTCATCCAGCACCTCAGCATCCTTCCCCTCGTCATCGTTTATCACCTCATCTGCTCCAATCCGACCACTCTGAAATATGTATATCACTTTAGAATGAAGAACAGAGCACTTTTAAAAACCAAAGAACCATCATTTCTTAACTTTACCTGCGTTTTCTGTATTAACTAGTACAAACTACCCCCCCCCCCCGGCCTTTACAGACTTTTTGATAATAATTAATAAACTAACACTTATAAAAGAACATGCACACATGACCCCCCACTTTTAGGGTCACTCATACCCAAACTAAACACTTAGCATGTATTTATTATTCATGAATGAAGACCAACAAGTAACCTAATATAATATTGACCAAAAATATTTGGAAATGTTTTTTGTAAAGACTATGTTACAGTCACAACGCATATGATGCACTGTAGCCATCATTCAACATTGAATTAAATCGAATGAAAAGCCTGTGAACTGATATTGAATTTAATGTTGAAACTCCTGCATGTTAATCATTGAAATCTGCCTCCTCACAGTACTGTAATATGGTGAGTTTGATTATGCACTGAATGAAGACACTCACATCCAGCTGCTCTTTAGTGGGTTCAGGTGATCTGTCTGGAACCGGGAGGCCCGCAGGATCATCAAACGGATCCTCCAGAATCACTGTGTGATTAATCCTGCAACCACAACACAGCCCAAAACTTAGCACACACAACAACTTTAGCCCTTATGACACTCATCTATGAATGTGAAGCACCAAAACCTCAAAATAAAATATGGGAATTATGTAGTGACCATATTTATATAAATATTGTCTATATTCCAGCACTGTTCACTGAGTGCTGATATAACATTGAGACTTTTCAGTGTTGGCATCACTCCGGTTGACCGTGTCTGTGTTCCAGTCAGTCTGTGCATCAGAGGAATGGATTTTTTGTTGGCGATGACAAATATTTGTGAGTCACCAAATCATTCACTTGAGCGATTTGTTTAAAAACACTGATTTATTCTGACGGTCACTACTATGTGCCATTTGAAGACATGCAAATGGTAATTCTGCTGTGGCTTTGTTTGGTGCAAAAACTACGGTGGCCAAGAGAGCTCAATGCGCTGCAACTTCAGAAAACACATGCAAATAAAAAAGCACCTGCAAATCAAGAAAACATCTTCAGTTTGACAGCAGGTGCTGCAAATGCTGACAACGCAAAACAAATAAAGAAACGCACTGCAAATAGCCTACTCAACACAACCAAATAAAGAATTTTACCAAAATTTCGCGTTTCTTTGTTTGGTTGTGTTGTGAGTATTTGCAGTGCGTTTCTTTGTTTGGTTGTGTTGTGAGTATTTGCAGTGCGTTTCTTTGTTTGGTTGTGTTGTGAGTATTTGCAGTGCGTTTCTTTGTTTGGTTGTGTTGTGAGTATTTGCAGTGCGTTTCTTTGTTTGGTTGTGTTGTGAGTATTTGCAGTGCGTTTCTTTGTTTGGTTGTGTTGTGAGTATTTGCAGTGCGTTTCTTTGTTTGGTTGTGTTGTGAGTATTTGCAGTGCGTTTCTTTGTTTGGTTGTGTTGTGAGTATTTGCAGTGCGTTTCTTTGTTTGGTTGTGTTGTGAGTATTTGCAGTGCGTTTCTTTGTTTGGTTGTGTTGTGAGTATTTGCAGTGCGTTTCTTTGTTTGGTTGTGTTGTGAGTATTTGCAGTGCGTTTCTTTGTTTGGTTGTGTTGTGAGTATTTGCAGTGCGTTTCTTTGTTTGGTTGTGTTGTGAGTATTTGCAGTGCGTTTCTTTGTTTGGTTGTGTTGTGAGTATTTGCAGTGCGTTTCTTTGTTTGGTTGTGTTGTGAGTATTTGCAGTGCGTTTCTTTGTTTGGTTGTGTTGTGAGTATTTGCAGTGCGTTTCTTTGTTTGGTTGTGTTGTGAGTATTTGCAGTGCGTTTCTTTGTTTGGTTGTGTTGTGAGTATTTGCAGTGCGTTTCTTTGTTTGGTTGTGTTGTGAGTATTTGCAGTGCGTTTCTTTGTTTGGTTGTGTTGTGAGTATTTGCAGTGCGTTTCTTTGTTTGGTTGTGTTGTGAGTATTTGCAGTGCGTTTCTTTGTTTGGTTGTGTTGTGAGTATTTGCAGTGCGTTTCTTTGTTTGGTTGTGTTGTGAGTATTTGCAGTGCGTTTCTTTGTTTGGTTGTGTTGTGAGTATTTGCAGTGCGTTTCTTTGTTTGGTTGTGTTGTGAGTATTTGCAGTGCGTTTCTTTGTTTGGTTGTGTTGTGAGTATTTGCAGTGCGTTTCTTTGTTTGGTTGTGTTGTGAGTATTTGCAGTGCGTTTCTTTGTTTGGTTGTGTTGTGAGTATTTGCAGTGCGTTTCTTTGTTTGGTTGTGTTGTGAGTATTTGCAGTGCGTTTCTTTGTTTGGTTGTGTTGTGAGTATTTGGAGCGCGTTTCTTTGTTTGGTTGTGTTGTGAGTATTTGCAGTGCGTTTCTTTGTTTGGTTGTGTTGTGAGTATTTGCAGTGCGTTTCTTTGTTTAATTGTGTTGTGAGTATTTGGAGCACGTTTCTTTGTTTGGTTGTGTTGTGAGTATTTGCAGTGCGTTTCTTTGTTTGGTTGTGTTGTGAGTATTTGGAGCACGTTTCTTTGTTTGGTTGTGTTGTGAGTATTTGGAGCACGTTTCTTTGTTTGGTTGTGTTGTGAGTATTTGCAGCGTGTTTCTTTGTTTGGTTGTGTTGTGAGTATTTGGAGCACGTTTCTTTGTTTGGTTGTGTTGTGAGTATTTGCAGTGTGTTTCTTTGTTTGTGTTGTGAGTATTTGCAGTGCGTTTCTTTGTTTGGTTGTGTTGTGAGTATTTGGAGCACGTTTCTTTGTTTGTGTTGTGAGTATTTGCAGTGCGTTTCTTTGTTTGGTTGTGTTGTGAGTATTTGCAGTGTGTTTCTTTGTTTGGTTGTGTTGTGAGTATTTGGAGCACGTTTCTTTGTTTGGTTGTGTTGTGAGTATTTGCAGTGCGTTTCTTTGTTTGGTTGTGTTGTGAGTATTTGCAGTGCGTTTCTTTGTTTGGTTGTGTTGTGAGTATTTGCAGTGCGTTTCTTTGTTTGGTTGTGTTGTGAGTATTTGGAGCGCGTTTCTTTGTTTGGTTGTGTTGTGAGTATTTGCAGTGCGTTTCTTTGTTTGGTTGTGTTGTGAGTATTTGCAGCGCGTTTCTTTGTTTGGTTGTGTTGTGAGTATTTGCAGTGCGTTTCTTTGTTTGGTTGTGTTGTGAGTATTTGCAGTGCGTTTCTTTGTTTGGTTGTGTTGTGAGTATTTGGAGCGCGTTTCTTTGTTTGGTTGTGTTGTGAGTATTTGGAGCGCGTTTCTTTGTTTGGTTGTGTTGTGAGTATTTGCAGTGCGTTTCTTTGTTTGGTTGTGTTGTGAGTATTTGCAGTGCGTTTCTTTGTTTGGTTGTGTTGTGAGTATTTGCAGTGCGTTTCTTTGTTTGGTTGTGTTGTGAGTATTTGCAGTGCGTTTCTTTGTTTGGTTGTGTTGTGAGTATTTGTAGCGCGTGTGTTGTCAAATTGATGAAGCTGTTTTCTTAATTTGCAGGTGTTTTTTCTATTTGCAGCACGTTGAGCTCTCTCGGCCACCGTAAAAAACAGAAAATGGCAAAATTGTGTTTATAATGTACCTTCCCCAATATTAACACATTGTCTCTATTAACTGCCGTTTAAAAGTAAAACGTGTGTCATGACACAAACCAACTGTCAAATCAAAGTTTTGAATCTACTACTGAAAGAGACTGAATGATTCACAGAAGCAGAAGTTTAAATCAGGGATCTTAACACTCATATACTTGCAAAACTAGTCTAAGGGAACCATTGATATGCACAATATTGCTACATTATACAAAATTGTGTACGAACTGTATTTGTAATTTTATTCTGTCCAAGAACAATCTACTTAGAAACAGCTCTCTGACATGAAAAGAAATTAAGCAGCTTTTGTGGAAATAGATTACACCAAATTGTTAGAAAAAAAATCATTATGAATTGTTTCATAGGTATTTCTCAGTTCACTTTGTGGATAACTAGTTTACGTGTTACTAAGTGTCTCAAACAAAACTTTAGGGTGCTTCTCACGTGTCAGGTCTATCCTATGTGGAAATGTTTCTTGTCGAAAAAACCTTGCGCACGTATAAATTCTCCTCCCCACAGCACTGAAAATGATTTTAATTTATGTTTCACCTTTGCAATTTAAATAAACAATACATTTCAAGGGCATGTGGCTCCAATAATATATATTATTAAATTCCTAAATAACCAAACTTCAGCTACGTAAGGGCAGATTCCTTTAGCGCAACTGGTGGTGCTTTTAACTGACACTTGAGTGATCAAGAATATTCCAATATACAAATTGCACCCTTCCCTCACATCCTAAGGGGGTGGAGCTAAGACACAAAGACAGGAAGCAAGGAAAGGGAACGAAGACGCACAAATAAGAAATGAGAAGCACTTTTAGTGTCTTCCATGATCTAAAGCCACTAATCTGGCATTTTCCAACAGGAAAACAATCACTTTCTCTACTTGGGAAGAAAACATTATAACTTGTTCTGATCAGCTGTACTCTCTGATTAGTTATTAAATATAAAAAAAAAGGAAAATTTAAATGTAAAAAATGTGTGGGTCAGTCTCTCGCTCTCTAAAACTTTGTCCCACCTGATGTCCTGGTAGGGGATGAAGTCGTTGTCTACAAAGGTCTCATTGATTTTAGTGAGCACGTCCATACCCTCCGTGACCTCTCCAAACACAGTGTGAACACCATCCAGATAATCCAGATTCTCTCCCGTGGTGATCAGAAACTGGGTGCCAAATAAAAATAAAACTCAATCATACTCAAAGCCCATAAACAATACTGACAGTGACTTTGACACTGTATTAAATGTGTGCACAATTAACCTGAGATCCATGCTGGTCGCTGCCGTTGTTCACCATGGACACTATTCCTCTCTTTCTATGCTTGATCCTAGGCATCTTCTCAGATTCAAAAAAGCGTGCCTGATCGCCATACAGTTTACTACAAGCACACAAACATCATCTCCACACAATGCATACATGTGTATTCAGTTAGCACAAAAAATAAAATAAATAAAAAACTCATTCCCACCTGAAGACAGACTCTCCACCTCGCCCCGTGCCGGTGGGGTCACCCATCTGAATGATGAAATCTCTCTGGAGTGGGGGAAGCAACAGATGCAACATCTTGATATGGACAATGTACTGTGACAACCCTGATACTCTACCTCAATTTGCACCCATATGTGCAAAAACCTAGCATTAACTGTATTACAAATGTTATTTTACTTATCATGCAGCTGTGAAATTTTACCATGACCTTTGGAGATAAGTGTAGATTTCAGAACTCAATACTTTATTTCCAATTGAAAAATGAGTATTTTATGTATTCATTTTCCCTTATAATGAAATAAACCTAAAATAAGAACAGCACATACGTGCTTAAAGAGCACTTTAACAAATATTGTAAGCAGTGATAAACAGTATTGGAAATTGTAATGCACAGATAATGAAAGAGATATTACCTGAACATTGTGAATCAGACAATAGTTGTAATATTTGATTTTGCACAGTTTCAGGAAGTTCAGCGAAGCTGCAAATTAGAAGGACAATTATGGTTATCATTCAGTAACGTTAAGTTACCATGCTCTGTTGTAAACTGTTGAAAAAGAGTGGTTTCTACTCTTAAAATACAATGAACCACTAAATAACAAAACGACTTCAATTCTGGTTATACCAACACAACTATCGGGAATTTACCAAAAATAAAAACGTTCCTACAGAGATTTCTTCTATTTATCACACGTTGCTTTGTTGATTGTTTTAAATGATCACGCGTGTAACAGAGCAAGCATGTCTCTCATGGATCTTATTATTAATCACCTTTCGGTCTTTCTTCTGTGTATAAATCGATCACGATATCCCCTAACGTTGTTTCCAACAGCACCGCCATGTCGCTCCAGTGTCATCAACATGCGCCGGACAGAGAAGAGTCGCAGATGTTACGTCACAACTGTGGTACAGAAGGGATACAGCTCCGACCGGAAACCAATACATTTCTGCATTCAATTTTTAATTTTGAAAATGTGCCTCATCTATGCAAACATGTATTTGAAGATACAGAACATATATTTTTTTACATGTAGTTTGTCAGTGTTTTTGGAAAGCATTGCAGGACTGGATGGTAGAGAAGTGTGTAGTTGCTGATAGTGTCACTCTTACAAGATGTAAAGTACGAAATAACCAAAGAGTGCTATGTTTTGTATGATTTGATTAATAATATTATATTATTAGCAAAATATTTTATACATAAATGTCGATATTTTAAATCTCCTCCCGTTTAAAAATGATCTAAAATACTTTTCAGATGCCGTTATTAAAATGAAAAATCCAAAGGCAGTAAAACTGTTTAATTTGTTTGTATTATATAATTTGTTGTAATTATATTTTCTTTATATTTTTATTATTATAATTATTTTCTTTTCGTTCTTTTTATATTTTATGTTTTTTGGAATATTTTGTAATATGATTTGTCTGGAATTAATATGGCTCTATTGTGTTGAGCCTTCTATACCAGATTATTTTTTGTATAAAATAATTAAGGCCATTTTGTTGGACTCAGATTTTGTACTCAATAAAAAAAACCCCGCTCTGACCGGAAACTAACAATGAAATGTAATTTTCTACCCATTAGATTGTGTTTTATTAACGTCTACACCTACCCCAACCCTAAACCTACACCTTACAATTATGCAAAGATAGTAATTATTGTTGTAGTGTGACAAAAATGACACTGTATTGATGTGCGCAGTCTGCGCATGCCCAGTAGCGCCATCTAGCCTTAACCGTGATCTAGAGCAGTGGTTCTTCAATGTGTTTATCCTAGGACCCAGTTATTCAGTTACACTTCAAGACATTCAACTTTTGATTTTCACCTGGAGGACTCTTTTTGATGTGAATGAAGAAAGATAAGATGTTCCAGGTGACTGTTGTAGCTAGGATGTTCTGATTTAATCAGATGTGGTACTTGGTTTGAAAAGGTTGAGAACAGACAATGTCAAAGACAATGATGCACTTAATGTATTTAACAGCCAAAATTGAGGGACTGACTACAGGAGCACAGAGGCACTGGGGCCCCGACGTATTAAACTGTACAGGGGCCCAAGAAAACTTAATGTCACCGCTTGGTGGTATGAACTCGGTGGAATGTTTGTTGGCAAAAAGGCCCTCCAAGCTTTGTAGTGACGTATATTGTTATCTTTTGGGTGTTAAACCCAAAAACGAAAATTCTGTCATCATTTACTCTCATGTCATAAAACTGTATGAATTTATTTGATTTATTTTTCTGTGGAACATAAAAGACATTTTGAAGACTTTCTTGGTCCATACACTGAACTTCAGTTGAGTCTTATGTTGTTTAAACTCTAAACATCTTCAAAAGGTCTTTTGTTTCACAAAACAAAGAAAAGGAGGTGAAGCTAGTGGCCATGAATTCATAAATCAATAGATGCATTCTTACATTGACATATCTACACACATATGACAAGTGTAAATGTAATAACACGGTTATGTTAGCTGGAATTAACAATTTTGTATTTTTTTCAAAGTTTTTATTTGCTTCAAACGTTAAATTAAAATTTGCACAAAAGAGTTAGAAGGAAAACACTGATCATGCAAACATTTAGCACAGATTTCCAACTTATTACATGATTGTCACATTACATAGCCCTGTATATGCATATATAAATATATAAACGAAGCTTTTTTCCCTCCAATGACCTAGCACTGACTAAAAAAATAAATAATCACTGAAATTAAATGACCGTATTAAGTCATTAGATGTGTATTTATGTTTTACGATTTCATTAGAAACTTGCAGTGCCATCAATTTCAACTAAAATAGCAATTTTACAAAATTTAAAAAGGTCCTGGAGGTTTGTGTGGAATAAATAGACAAAAGTGCACAATTGTGATATATTCTCTGTGCTTCTGGAGAGCGAAACATAGTGCAGTTTACATATTATCTCAGGAAAGTTCCTCTGAGGGATTCATAAACTATTTCAGAGGCGGTTTATTCATTTGTCATCCCAAATATGTGGGAACACAGTACAGTTTGATTGGTTATTGTGTTTTTTCATAGCTGTAATTCAGAATATAAGTAAATATAACTAGCTTTGATTAAAAAAGGTATATTATGTGACAATATACCTTATAAATGATACATGAAAATATATATAAAACGTACACACAGACTCATATGTGTTTAGTTTCAGTGTCTTTTTCTGAAAAAGGTTCTCAGGCAGGTCAAGACATGTTTCTGTAAACAAATATCAAAAATAAAACAAGCTTCCTGTATAAAGATGTCGTAACAGTGCTCACGTATCAAATTTGTGGATCTTCAACAGTTCATTTACAGTCACTTGTACAACTGCAATTTCACAGACGAATAAAAAAGGTAAAACACGTATTTACATGTGATATGAATTATCACAAAGACTTGAACTGATCCCATTAAATATTTGGTTACGTCTCAAACGTGAGCAGGGTCTGGATGGCACGTATACGGGGCTATCGTCTTCTTTCTGTGCTCGGTGATAGCGTTCCAGAGTTTACACAGGACTCCACCTCTGGAAACACAAGACAAGAATAAAACTAACAATCATACACTACTTGTGCCACTTTATATTGACTGTGCATAGCAGAGAAATGTAATAATCCTAGAGCTAATGTAAATAATACCAGCTTCACAAAACCACAGCATTGAATAGTTCCTTTAAAATGACCATTTCATTATAAAAATATTTATTAAGAGTGTGCCACTGAGAACTTTATCATCATGAAATATAAAAACTACACAATTTATTTACAAAGAAATGGAATCCAATACACAAATGACAGAATATAACACTCTTATTAGTTTGGGTTCATTTAGATTTATTCACTAGAAAGTGTTCGTGTCTGTGTCACTGTGTCTGGAACTTGCAACAAGCCCAACACACACAACATCTTCTTTTTTCTTTAATGAACAATGAACAAGCAGTTTATGCCACAATTTAATGCTTCTTTATAGAAGCTTATATTGCAAAAGACTGATAATAAATTGCATCGAGGCATTTTCATATCGTTTCAGCAGACACCACACTGCAAAAATAATGCAGAAACTACACAAAAAAGATTTCTGTTTCAAATAAATGCTGTTTTAATGTGACACTGAAGAATACATGCAATTTTAATGCAAATGTATTAAATAGAAAACAGTTATTGTAGCTTCTTGTATTTCACAATATTAGTTTTTTTTAATAAATTAGTGCTGTCAAACATCCAAAATAAAAGTTTTTGTTTACATAATATATGTGTGTTTTCTGTGTATATTTATTAAGTATATAAATACACACACAAAGTATATAAAGTATAAATATTTACGTGTGCGTGTGTGTATATATATATATATATATATATATGTTTATATATATATATATAATCTATAAACATAACATTTTTCTTGAATATATACATGCATTTGTGTATTTATATATACATAATAAATATACACAGTACACACACTTTATTATGTAAACAATGGATGCGATTAATCATTTGACAGAACTAAAATAAATGCATCCTAGTTAAATCATATTTTAAAAACATAAAAATAATTTTACTGATCCTAACTTTCTGAACAGTAGTGTACTGAATATTAGAAATAAAACCTATAAATGTTCTTGGCAGTTTTGGAGAAGTTGTAGTAAACAATCTTAAAAAAAAAAACTGATTATATTACAGAATATGAGAAATGTTCACGCACCGTAATCTCAAACTCTTCAAGTCATCTCTTGTGACATAATGAAGGATGTCATCAAGACTGTAATCTTCAGATATAATCTGTGATATGGACAGAAAATATTCCTTTATCTGTTTATACATACAGAGCAACTTTTATGTACAATGTTTGGTGACCGAATTGAGTTATTTTTCTGTGTATTACCCTCTCTATGGAATCTGCATCCGCCCCGTGGTGTTTAAGCCATTCCAGAAGTTCCTGGTCTCCCTCTCGTTCAAATGAACTACTTGTGCTCATGAAGTGTGCAGGAACATCTGCCATAAACACAGTCAAACACAGGGATGGACTGTGGTGTTCCTTTTGAAAGTGTAATACTGAAAATAGATTCTAGCGTAATGATTTAATACATAGCAAGAGGTGAAATACAAAATACAGAAATGAAAAACAACCCTCTAATTCTAGCAATTTTCTCTGCAAATGCAAAGTCACATCACAAAGATGATTGTTATCTATGATGATCATTTACAAGGTTTTTTCTAATTAACTTGTGAAATTAGTTAAGACAATGGTGCAGGCAGTCTGTGTTTGTCGAATACTTTCTCACGAAAGCTGCTCATGTATGATTTCTATCACAAAGCAGTATCACATATATGTGAGCACAAACTACCAGCTTTAAACAGTTTTTTATGTTGACACTCACAGGTCATTTATATTCAAGACTGTTTGTCTTTTCTCTCTTCGATCTTTTTAGTTGCAGTCTGGAGCTTGAATAGCGTGTGCGTGTGTGTGTGTCTCTGTGTGTGTGTGTGTGTGTGTGTGTGTGTGTGTGTGTGTGTGTGTGTGTCTGTGTGTGTGTCTCTGTGTGTGTGTGTGTGTGTGTGTGTGTGTGTGTGTCTCTGTGTGTGTGTCTCTGTGTGTGTGTGTGTGTGTGTGTGTGTGTGTGTGTGTGTGTGTCTGTGTGTGTGTGTGTGTGTGTGTGTGTGTGTGTGTGTATTAGACTCACCGGCAGGCCCGGATCGACACTTCATTAGTTTGATCTCTTGTTCTCTCTCCTCCAGCACTTGCTGTAAGATGGCCTGATACTCTCTCTCCTTCTCTATTAATTCCTCTAACAGCCTAGAGCACACAAACCAACAGTCATGAGCAAGTCTAAAACTTTAGATCATGACGTCATTTGTCTAGAGTGGTTAAAGGTATGACTTAATGCTAATAAACACACAAGTGTTCTGAGAGCACCGCTCTGTGCATACTAATCTATACAGGGGGGGGTGCCGACATAAATGGCTTATAATTTTTGTATGTTTATGTAGCATTCGTCGAGCAATTTCTGCAAATAGTAATTGTTTTGTCAATGTTTTAACCACGGCTGTTGTAACTGACTGCAAACTCAGAATAGCGTTTTGTGTGAATGCAAACCAGAATGCCGGAAAATTCGCTCCCAGGCTCAGGACATTCCCAGCATTAAAACTGAAATGTGTGTGTTTGAACGCGAGCCAGATCATGTAGGATTTGTCATAATGACAACATTTATTCTGCCACTATTTGACCGATAACATACACAATGCAGTTGTTTACGAGAGATCAACATAAAAATGAATGAGAAGGGCTACTCAATAAATACATTAGATTTCACATAGTCTTTATGGGAACAATGACACTTCATCTTTATGGGATTATACGGCATCTGTGTGAATGAGCAAAATCCCCAGATTACCAGAACAATTTTCTCAGCACTTTTCCAGAATCTCTGTATGAAAGGAGCTCACGTTCAGAGTGAATTTGCGTACTCCAGAAGAATATTTAACTGCTCGACCATTGCTTGGGGGACAAAATTAAACAGAATATTTTTTTAAAGCTGCAGTCTGTAAATTTTGCCTCTTTGTCGCCATCTCTGTTTGAAAACCTGGAATTGCAGCTGTGTGCAGAATTATCTTCCGTGCGTGGGGTTGTGCTCCGGCACGGCTTCAGCGCGGATGAATCTAATGTTTTGAGGAGTATGTGTGTCAGTCTGTCACCGCACTGGTGTGGATACTGTACTAGTAATCACAGATTCTAGCTACATCTTGAATATATGACCCAAATCAGAATTTTCACCATATTGTCATCTGAACAAGTAAGTAACAAGTCTGCCACGTTTGTTCTGACCAACTGAGGAAAAAAGCATTACAATAAATCACGCTACCAATGGTGATTAAATCTAACGATCGGTTAGCTCATATCACATTAAACCATGCAAATTATTATTATTGTTATACTTTATTCTCAAATTATTAATGTTAACAACATCAGCATTGCGTGACTATGAGTATAGAGTGTATTAGCGTGTAGATTTCAATGTCTGTACAGTCTAATCTCTAATCGTCATGCCATTCGAATTTCATATTAATAAATTATTTTAACCCAAAAAGCAAACTATGCTTCCTTCGAACTGGTTTTCTTTAAAATACAAATCTTGTGTAATCTCAGGCTATCTGTAATCAGAAGCACATTTAAAACTGGAATATAATTTAATTTCATTCACATGTGTTTCATAAACACATAATCCTTTCTGGATTACAATCCACCATCAAAGCGATACATTTAATTATTCTAGCTGCTGTGAGAAAAGGCTATAAATGATCCTCCACCTGCAGGATCCTCACATGTGATATAGTCTACTAGCCGGGAAAACTTCTTTATGTTTACAGACGTGACGTAATGACGCAGTGATGCTCGAATCTCCCGCGAAAACCTACCCGTAACCACTCAAACAAGAAAACATTATTATAAGCTAACCGTTGTAAATCGGGCTAAAGTAAGGTGATGGTTTTGAACACTGGTTGGTTATGTACTTGCTCAAATACTGATTTCAGATCATTTTTAACCAAAAAAAAGTTACGGACTGCAGCTTTAATGAAATACAGAAAATTTAGGAAAAAAAAATTGTAGGCTTTTGGTTTGATTCATAAGAAATAATCAACAGATTAATTGATTATCAGAGAATTATTGCTAACAGTCCTATCTCGATGTGTTTAAAATCGTGGAAGCGAGAGCTAGATTTGAGAGCTACAGTGGAATAATGACTTGGGTCTGGGTCTGTTCTTCACACATAGCTATCGAATTACTTCAAAATACCTGGAATAAAGCAGGAGTCATATGGACAATCTATGTGATACTTTGTGGTGTTTTTATGACATTCTTGTGGTGTGACAGACCCATTAACCATTCACTTTAATTATATACAAAAAGAAAAACTAACCCCTACACCACATCGCGGTCAGGAGTCTTATTTGCTGACTGGCATTCGTTATTTGTTACAGATCATCAGAGTCTGTCACTATCATTCGCATGTTTACAAATGCACCCAATACTGTATATTAGAGCTGCAGATAAAACAAAACAGCACCACTTACCTCTTGGTTTCTAGCTTCATGCGACCCAGCTGAATGCTGATTGATCGCTGAGCGCTCTGAGACTCATGGGAAACTGTTGAACTGAGCGTGCTCACTCCAGATGTGACCACAGTGTCGTCATGATGAGCGACAGGTGGCACTATATCCTTAAGGGCAGCGTTCCCCTGAGGAACAGTGTCATCATCAATGTCCTCTTGATCAGCGGGGTCGCTCTCAGACGCCAGCGTGAAGTGTGGCCGCAATTCTGAGAGTGAACAAACAAACATCACATGAACGGTTCCTGGAGCCTCCCCAGGGTTGCACATTTTGGATATGTCATTTACTGGACACAACCAGGTCCGATCATGGAGCACATCACCAGTAAGATGAAGAGTGTTAAATTCAGTTGTGTTAAATAAGGCGACATCCAAATTGCGCAGCACTGGGGGTCTTCAAATTCCCTGCCATTAATGAACAGCAGCCAAGAAAATGGATTGTTTTAAATAGAAACTGTAGCTGTTTACCAGGTACTAATATGATGATGGCAGTCTGTACAGCCTTTCGAATTGATGTTATCCAGGGCAAACATCCAGTGCGGCTTTATGTTGTGGTTATGCAGGACTTTATTTACCTGGAGAAACAAAAAATGTTGGGCCATAACTATTCCCGTTTACTATAATGAACTTTAGGAGTTTTATTGAAAAGTCACATTTAAATTTGAACTTCAGGGAAAAAGTCATTATTGATTTTAAGTCTACATAAAATGGCATTCGCAACACATTTTAATTCCATAATGTGATAATTTCAAGTGAAGCAAGAAGTAAAAAAAAATATGGCAGGATTTTTATCACTTGACCCTTCGCAGGGAGCAATCATAACGCTGAATCCGCCATTTTTGTCCAACAAACAAACCAGACAGGGTGGACTTAAACTTGAAAAATGGTGTGTACTGATGTCTTTCCACCGTTTTAATAAAATACCTTCTGAAGTTCATTCATGTTTATTTCATGCTTTAAGTAAATATGAAAAGATGATTGGTTCACGTCACTTGAACTGAGCTGCTGAGTCGCTACAATGTTCTGTCGCAACACATTAAAGAGCCACAAAACGGTATTTATTGTTTCAATTTCTTACAAAATGATCAAATTTGAAAGCTAACACTTTGCTTCATACCAGAAGTAGCGTGCTCTGTTTTATCTGTCGGAGCGTGGTCAGTGTCCCTCCTTGCACCACAATGTATTTTTCACTGTTTGTGGCATGGCTTGTCGGACACAGCACCATTAACTGGGGGGGGGGGGGGGGGGGGGGGTCTTTGCGAAGGGTCAATTAAAGTGTGATCACATTTACTGTTGCTCTGTGAAATTTCGAATCTGTGCGATTGGGAGTTTCGCACAAGGGCGAAAAAGTTCCCCATGCAGATTTCATTCAGATTTTGTGAATTTGCTGCACTGACCGACAGAAAGCTGCTTGGTTTGAAAGTGACTTCTGTGTGAACAGTGCTTTATACATCGCTACACTACTGACGGACTGTTTTTTTGACTATGAAATTTAGGCAATATCTGTGACCGCAATTCAACAGATGGCTTTGGCTAGACACTCACCGCATCCTGGAAGCCGAAGAGCGCCACCTGGAGTTGGCTGATCGCCGTGCTGTCAAAGTCAAGCTCTAGTTTGAGCTGAGAGAGGGTGCTGGCAATTATCTTTCTGTCCGCCATCCTCACAAAATCTCCCAGACTTGTAACCAGTGTGGAGATATGCTGATGTTTCAGTTTGGTCTCCTCAGACCCCTGTATTGAGACAGAAAAGGGACACAAAGCACTTTAAAACATTAACTGCAAAATGGCAAGATTTCATAGGAATGCATGCTCACAATCTTATTAAAAATAATTATTTCTCTGCTGTTGTACTTGCACTAAATATGTAATTTCAGGTAAAAGAATCATTATGTGCAGCAGAGTGATAACATTTACAATGCATCTCATTGCTTTTATAAAAAAAAGGTTACCATATAATGAAAATGTTAAAGAAATTTTCAGCAAAAAGGTTTTACAAATTTATTATGACATTTACATTTACATTTAAATAATTTAAATAATAATTTAATTGCCTTCAATATAAGCTGTTTTTAGACTAACAAGAAAGTTTTGAGTTCTGAAACTTACAGGATGTTTTTATAGTCCAATGACCTCTTATATGTCAAAAGATCAAGGAAATTGTACCCCTGGTTTCACAGAGAAGGCTTGTTATGTTGGGAATCAGTCAAATAAAGAAGCAGAGAAACAAGCAGTACTGAACCACATTCGGTTTACTTAACTCTTTTTCTTCTTACATTTACATTTACATTTAGTCATTTGGCAGATGCTTTTATCCAAAGCGACTTACAATTGGGGAATACATAAAGCGATTCATCTTGAAGAGGCAATCAGACAGAGGAAGTGCTCGTAACACCAAGTCTTAGTCATTGTTCAAATAAGTACAAGCTAGCAAGGGAAGGAGAGAAAGATAAAGGGAAAGTGTTTTTTTTTATTTTTTTTTTAAGAACAAGTTTAGGATGAAGTCAAGTAGTGCCGAAAGACATGAGTCTTCAGTTGTTGCTTGAAGATTGACAGGGATCCAGCACTCCGGATAGGGGTGGGAAGATTATTCCACCATCCAGGAATGGTGAATGAGAATGTTCTGGAGAGTGATTTTGAGCCTCTCTGTGATGGTACCACAAGGCGTCGCTCACTAGCAGATCTCAGACTTTTAAAGGTATAAAGTGTCAAACTTCTATTAGAATATCCCTGACATGCAAAATAAAGTTAATAGTGCTGTTCAGTGATTTGGAAAATGTGTTTAGAATCATCTTTACTGACTTTATTGAACTGTCGCTGTCACCAGGCTTGTGTTAAAAGAATACTTTTGGCTCATTTTGCTGTCATTCACACAAGTGTTGATGTTGTTTTCGGGTTCACCTGTGTAAGTGCTTCTAGCAGGTGAAGCACTATTTTCTCTCTGTCTTCAGCCAGGATTCGGTGTAAAGTCCCTCTCCTTTCACTGTCTTTCCTCAGCATGAAGAAACCAGAGTCCTTCTCTTCTGGGGAAGGTGGTGCACTGTGGTCTTCAAAGTTCTCCACAGGAATACTGCAACAATGTGTGGAGGAGTATATTTACAGATTTACTACAAGTAGATGCACTCAATGCAAAACAAATGGCACATAGCAACATAAAAGGGCATTATCTACGCTAGAATGAATCTTCATACTCTCTGCTGACCTCAGGAAGAGGGAGCGATGACCTTTGACCTCTCTCTCGCTGTAGCACTTGGTGCTGGGTTTGAAGTTGAAGGGGTTTGTGCAGAGCTCATTGTCAGGTGAGACAGATCCGTATTCACTGCTGCTGCTGGTGTCCTCGACCACAACGGGAACGGGAAGAGATATGCTACGCAGATACTCTACGAGACATGAGCAGCATAATGTCCCTTCATATCAGCCATTTATGCATTACACACTCTCCTAAAGCATAGTTCTGAGCATAGAAAAGCTAAACTAAAATGACCGATGATCATTTTCAGTTGACCTTGCATATTTTGCACATTGACTGAACTAAAATATGAAAAAGAGTAAAATTAATGAACATGACTAAATGTGAATATAAATATTGACTAAATTTACAGGAAATTTATCAAAGACAAAAAAATAGGTATAATATATTAACACTGCTTATATGCAAAACATACAAGACTCACCAGATCCTGGTGTAAGAGCTGCAAAAAAGATGAGAAGATAATTCACAAAATAAGCAGCAGAGAGGAAAACATATATATTTCCTGGTTTTATTATGAGCACTTTCCATAAAACGGGGGGGGGGGGGGGGGGGGGGGGGCAACACAGTGATGGAATCTATATTTTTCCTTTATTTTTCAGCAAAAAGCTGAATCTCTTTCACCACAGTTCAAAACTCTGCTGTGTTTTCAGTTCAACAATAAACATTAAATATGCATTACAAACCTAAAATATAAAATTGATCAAATTAAATAAATACAATAAAAATACACCAAAATTGGTAACAGAGTTGAAAGTAACACAACTAAAGTTAAATTAGTAGCCTAAATTAACCAGCCACTCATTCTGGCCAATTTAGTTGGGACCAGATATTAATGTTTTTACCATAAATAAAAGGTAATTTGATCTCAATATTTTTGGTAATTTTCTTTCACAAATTCTGTAATTAATATTTACTTGTTCCCCCATCATGTTGTCTAAATGATTTTGGGTGTCACTTTTTGGATGTAACAATTTAAAGTAATGCAACAATAGGAGAAATTAAGCATGTGAAATCTCTGACACATGTAAATATGTTTTGCAATTGTTTATTAAATGATCTGAAAATTCAACAGTTTATGTCAAAATCTGTATTACTTTAGTCATTGGAAACAGTCAAGAGTTATGTTCAAAATAAGAAATAAAAGCAGATATAATAAGAAATAAAAGCAGCTGAAAATGAGAGGGCATTTCTTTTTGCTGAGTTTAATCTAACATATAATAGATTCCTTTTTATTCCTTAATTTGATCCCTGTTCATGGAATGTACCGACTGAAATTATTGCTTGGTATGAGGAGTAATGCCTATATAACACACACACACACACACACACCTGTGAAACTGCTGTTCTTTGATCGTTTTTTGCGTGATGTAACCGTGAGGAATTCGTGGGTGAGCAGATCGTTGGCCGTGGCTCGGCTGTCTGGATCAGGCTCGAAACAGCGCAGGATAAATGCTTTAGCTTCAGTGGACATAGAGTCAGGAATCTCTGGATGGATTTTAAACATCCCAACCTAGACAAAATACACCAGCACAATCCTAAAAATGCATTTTCAAAACTCTGGATTAAATTAAACAACACAATTTACCAGTGCAGGATAAGTGTATGTTCCGTGTGCCCTGGTGGGTTTAAAAACCATTTAAAATCTACTAAATAAATTACATTCCAATGACATTTGTTTAACAAAGCACAAATTCAGTACACAGTAAAAAACTAAAAGAACATGGCGAATTAGGCAACATCTTATGCACATTTTGTGCAAAAATATTTGTGGTAAATTGACTGCATATTCGGCATACTGAACACAAAGCATTACTTCAGAACAGGTCACAAAGTAATCGTGACTGACCTTGAACATTGCTGCTTGCGGTTCACCCAGCTCATAGAAGGGCGGTTTCCCAGTAGCCATTTCTATAATGGTGCAGCCCAGAGACCAGATGTCTGCCGGCTTGCCGTACCCACGCGGCCCTTTATCTATGATTTCAGGGGCCATGTACTGTAACGTACCTGACATACACAAACAGCATGGAAGAAATAAATAACTGCTAATAATAGTAACTACTGAATATTTTTAAGATTCTAAAGATATTAATCAAAAGTCAATCTACCAAATCTCCAGCACATTTGTGACCCTGGAGCACAAAAGCAGTCATAAGTCGCTGGGTATATTTGTAGCAATAGCAACAATACATTGTATGGGTCAAAATTATCAATTTTTCTTTTAAGCCAAAAATCATTAGGATATTAAGTATATTTTGTAAATTTCCTACTGTAAATATATCAAAACTTAATTTTTGATTAGTAATATGCATTGCTTAGGACTTCATTTGAACAACTTTAAAGGTGATTTTCTTAATATTTGGATTTTTTTTGCACCCTCAGATTCCAGATTTTCAAATAGTTGTATCTCGGCCAAATATTGTCCTATCCTAATAAACCATACATCAATGGGAAGCTTATTTATTCAGCTTTCAGATGATGCATACATCTCAATAAAAAAAAAAAGACCCTTATGACTGGTTTTGTGCTCCAGGGTCACATATAATAGCTGTGTCCTTCAGTGTTATAGAAGCAACATCAACTGACAAAAGGATCAGTAAAAATACATGGCAAAACAAATAATACATTCAGTACCAGTGAAGGTTTCAGTGCAGGGGTTTATTCCGGCCAGACGTTTAGATGTTCCAAAATCAGAGATTTTCAAAACTCCACTGTAGGTGTTTATCAAGACATTATCCCCCTGTAGGTCATGAAAGTAGTAATTACATCAATCATATCTGCTAATCAGTCACTCCTCTGTGCAATTTCAGAATCTCAAAGAAATCTGAAGAAGATCAAAATAATGCAGCAATATAAAAGCCTAATAATGCTAATGGCATGTGTACAGCTGAGGCTCTCAAAACATTTACGTGTACGCCTCATTTTATGATGAAAGGGTTATTACCTTAATGTCTCTGTGAACTATCTGGTTGTCATGCAGGTATTTGAGACCCTCCAGAATCTGTTTGGTGTAGAAACCGATAGTTGGTTCATTGTTTTTTAGAGGACCCCACTTTGACCTGAGCAATGCTGACAGACTGCCTGTGATTCACAGAAAAATACAAATATCTTTTACATTTTGAATAAAACAGATGCATTTTGGCCTAAATATGTGTACCTATAAGTACACTATAAAAGGTCTAAGGAGTCTGTCTCACCTCCAGGCACCTGCTCCATGAAGATCTTGATGAAGCCGTTTTCGCTGATGGAGCCTAGGTACTGCACGATGTTCTTGTGCTTGAGGTGTTTATGCAGGGAGATTTCTTCATGCAGAGGCTGTGAATATCTATCAACACAGAGCCGATACATGTGCTGTTAGATTAAATATTGCTGTGTGATCGCATGCATTTTTCTTCTTTCTATTTTCATCTGCTTAATCATATCCTCCTAAGCACACACATGAATATTGTATATTCATTTCTATCATATATAAACTGTATAAACCCTCAGATGAAAAGTCTGATGCTTTACCGACTGAGCAATCTCAATTAATCATGAGATTCTTAATCTTATGGATAACAGCATAATGGCAAAACAAATTTGGCCGACTAAACACACACACACACACACCTCCAGCATCAACACTAGAAATGATGCTTGACAATAGTAACAAGTAATCAGACTTTTACATCGGATGTATACCATAATGAAGATAGGTTTGCCATAGAATACAGTGATACTGGTTATACTCAGTACAAGGACTAGCACATGTGCAAAATTTAATATCAGGTAAAAATATATTCTCATTAATATCCATTCACACCTACATGATCTTCAACTTCAACCCTGTCATTCTCTGCACAGTGATTTTGTGCTTCTCTGCTATTTCTTGTGAAATTGACTTTCATTCACTATTATGTCATTCTCATTGTAACATTGTACATTTATAGAACAAACCGCATAATGAATTGATTCGATATGGGATACTTAATTATTATTTTATTTTTTTGAATATAGGACAATGCTGAATTTGATGCAACGAGTGGCATCCCTGAATGCTTAAAATATTGAGGTTTGCTAATCAAAATACAATTTAATATAATTAAATATAACTTTTTTTAATGTTTTAAATCAACAGTGTCCAACCGCACAGCACTGGTATAAAAATGATGACATTGTGGCAAGTCTTCATTAAAGTTTACCAGGCTATGCAATGAGAAAAGTACCTTTTGATATAGTATTCAATGAAGGGCAAAACTGTCAATCTTGTCAAAATGTTTGTAAAAAATAAATAAATAATAATTCTCTGCAATGAAAGACATTCCTATCCAAAAGAATTTGATTTCAAAGTGAAATTAAATTTAATTTCAGAAAAATGGAAGAAAGGAAACTGTTGCTCACCTACTGTCCCGTTCAGGAATCTCTTTGATGGCTAAGCGCACCTGGTTACTGAGGTCACGACCGGCATAGACTACCCCAAACGTACCCTTACCCAGAACCACCCTGTCTCCATGCTCATCGTATTCATAATCATACTGCAGGCACACAAGAACACACAAATCACTCACTGTCTTACCTCCCTGTTGCTCAGCACTATATATAACAAATGTATGCAACAATCATTATTTTACCTCTAAAGCCTCGGATTCACATTCATTCTCTTCTGAGCCTTTCCAGGCCTCCTCAGTGAGAGCGTTTACCAGATCACAGAACCTATGAAACACAGACCATCATCAGACACGTAACATGCACTGACATGATCACCATTTACAACAAATAAAGTCGAATTAATTAAACGACGGTGCTCATGCTTTAAACACATTGAGGTGCACACTGTGATTAACTTTTAGACCTCATTATAGTATGCCCTACAAATAGTATAAGATATTTGTTGATGTTTTTTTCATTGCATGAGTTTGTAACTGTCTCTTTCTCTTGCCCACTCATGACTGAAAGGAAATAATTCACTAATAATTCGCTAATGTCTAATGCTTTTAGCAGCAGACAGAATAATTGGCCGATACATTCTGCATTGCTAGTTTTTAGAATAAGGGTGAATCCCATTTCTCTGTCTTACCCCTTCACCTTCCCCTACCCCTTCGTCTTACCCCTAGCCCTTGTCCCTCGAAACCGAGTGGTAAGTGCTAGGGGTGAAAACATACCCCTATGAAATGAGACACCACTTGGTTACGGTTACGTCATCGTACATCGTCGCTAGCTGGCTGCTACGTCACCAGAGGCGACAAGTGTTGATCACAAACTTCCAAGATGCCGTCTGCAAGTGTGTGTATGTCGATCGCGTGGGTTTTATTAGTGATGTTTTTGCGATTGTTGTGCAAATCAGCGATGTAAAGCGTAGCAAACTAGCGATTTTTTAAAACGTTTCAATTAAGAACATGGTTGCAAATATATATGTACAGGACTGTGTAGAGCACAAAACAAGACTGTCGTAATTTTTAAATCAATTATTTAAGCCGAAAATGGGACTCTCTGGATGATCTGGCCGACATTGTTGACGGTTGCGCAGTGTGTTCTGGGTACCCCTTGGTTTCAAGTAAGCTCGCGAAAATGCTTGGTTTTAAGGGGTATCTACCCCTTCCCCTTAGCCCTACCCCTCGATCAAAACCAGAATTGGGACAGCCCTTACTCTCACGTGAACGCGCAAAACTAAGGGTAAGGGGTAAGGGGAAGGGGTAAGACAGAGAAATGGGATTCACCCTAAGTCTGGTAGACAATCAAATCTGCAATTTCTGTCCTTAAAGAGTCTATGGCACTGTAAGGAAGAATGAATGAAATGTGGGGAAAAACACACACATGACATACCTTTTGCAGTGCATCTCTGTGCAAAAATAGATTTGGAAGTCTTCTGAGTTATTCACCACATACAGAAAACAGCTGCGCTCATCAAATTTAGAGATGCTGAATGCCAAAAAAAAGAGGGTTAAAAATAATTTATCCTAGGTGAAAATGATATATTTACTATACACATAAATATTATCTTTTACCTCACCTTCTTCTAGTAGAGGGAAGTCAGTTCATGAATTTTCTTAAAAATAAAGTTAAATTAAGTTTATTAGGGAAGACAGCATTTACCTCACACCTCGTACTGATACTGCACTGAAATTCCACTCGTGGATCCCGCTCTAAAACAGAGAGAGAGAACACATCAGAACATTTGCAATCTATAAACAGCTGGTGAAATAAAGCAAATATTTCATCACTACAGTACTAATTTCTCACTAGAAATATAATTAAAAGTTAAAAAGTTGTTCAAAACATATTTACATGAATTACAATCACTGGATTCAGACAAATCTTGTTGCCTTCCTACCTCTTCAACTTTTTCAATTTTCAAATTTCAGACAGCCTTAGTATAACTTTATTTAATAGTAACATTTTGGGATTGTGTTAAATTTACAAAGTTTTAAATGTTAAATTTATAGTTTAACTTTGGGACAATGGGTTAAGTTTACAGTTATAACTGTAACACGTTTTGGACTATGTTTGAAGTTTATTGTTCAATTTGCAATGAAAGTCTAAAACTATGTTGTAGGTTTATGGTTACATTTCAAATGTAAACCTGGGACCTAAACGTTTTAGGTTTACAGCTAGATTTGGGGGGATGGTGATAAACTTCACTGTTGCTGAGTGCTAATTCTGTCCCGGCCCATAATTTATTAGCCCCACTTGAGTATATTTTTTGTTAATGTTTTTAAAAATATGACATATTAATAATTAATACACTAAAAAAGGCTAGATACAGAGTACCTGCCAAGTTAAGAACATTTTAAGAGCTTTTTTTTAAAAACCAGCTCAAAGTCAAATAGTCAACATTTGAAGTGGATCAAAAAAGCTCATCAAAGTTGTCCTAAGACAAGAATGCATTTTGGTTTTAGGACATCTTTGATGAAAGGTTTTGATCCACTTCAAATGTTTACTACCGTAGTACAGGTGCATCTCAATAAATTAGAATGTCGTGGAAAAGTTCATTTATTTCAGTAATTCAACTCAAATTGTGAAACTCGTGTATTAAATAAATTCAATGCACACAGACTGAAGTAGTTTAAGTCTTTGGTTCTTTTAATTGTGATGATTTAGGCTCACATTTAACAAAAACCCACCAATTCACTATCTCAACAAATTAGAATACTTCATAAGACCAATAAAAAAAACATTTTTAGTGAATTGTTGGCCTTCTGGAAAGTAGGTTCATTTACTGTATATGTACTCATTACTTGGTAGGGGCTCCTTTTGCTTTAATTACTGCCTCAATTCTGCGTGGCATGGAGGTGATCAGTTTGTGGCACTGCTGAGGTGGTATGGAAGCCCAGGTTGCTTTGACAGTGGCCTTCAGCTCATCTGCATTGTTGGGTCTGGTGTCTCTCATCTTCCTCTTGACAATACCCCATAGATTCTCTATGGGGTTCAGGTCAGGCGAGTTTGCTGGCCAATCAAGCACAGTAACACCATGGTCATTGAACCAGCTTTTGATACCTTTGGCAGTGTGGGCAGGTGCCAAGTCCTGCTGGAAAATGAATTCAGCATCTCCATAAAGCTTGTCAGCAGAAGGAAGCATGGAAGTGCTCTAAAATTTCCTGGTAGATGGCTGCGTTGACCGTGGACTTCAGAAAACACAGTGGACCAACACCAGCAGATGACATGGCAGCCCAAATCATCACAGACTGTGGAAACTTCACACTGGACTTCAAGCAACATGGATTCTGTGCCTCCACTCTTCCTCCAGACTCTGGGACCTTGATTTCCAAATGAAATGCAAAATTTACTTTCATCTGAAAAGAGGACTTTGGACCACTGAGCAACAGTCCAGTTCTTTTTCTCCACAGCCCAGGTAAGACGCTTCTGACGTTGTCTCTGGTTCAGAAGTGGCTTGGTAGCCCTTTTCCTGAAGACGTCTGAGCGTGGTGACTCTTGATGCACTGACTCCAGCTTCAGTCCACTCCTTGTGAAGCTCTCACAAGTGTTTGAATCAGCTTTGCTTGACTGTATTCTCAAGCTTACAGTCATCCCTGTTGCTTGTGCACCTTTTCCTACCCAAATTCTTCCTTCCAGTCAACTTTGCATTTAATATGCTTTGATACAGCACTCTGTAAACAGCCACACCTTTCAGTAATGACCCTCTGTGACTTACCCTCTTTGTGGAGGGCGTCAATGTTCGTCTTCTGGATCATTGCCAACTCGGCAGTCTTCTCCATTATTGTGGTTTCAAAGAACAAGAGATACCCGGAATTTATACTGTAGGGATGGTCATTAATTGAAACTCAAATGTAAATATTCTAATATTTTGAGATACTGATTTTTGACTTACATGAGCTGTAAGCTCTAATCATCAAAATTAAAACAAAAAAACTTTTGAAATGTTTTACTTTACATGCAATGAATCTAAAATATATGAAAGTTTCACTTTTTGAAATAACTTACAAGAAAAAATGAACTTTTTCACGACATTCTAATTCATTGAGATGCACCTGTATGTCCATACTGAAGAAACTTACACAAGCTCAAAATAAATAAAACCTATAGAACACGGAACAGTGTCATGTTTTTAAATGTGCAGCACTCAATAATGTAATGTTCAGATTTGTAAGGAAGAACATCTGAATTTAAGAACGAATGGATAAAAAGTAAGTTATTTATTACTTTGTCATCAGGGGTCACATGCCAGATGGATAGTGTGTTCTCTTCCACATCTTTGTTGATTGAGAGGTAAGATGGCTGGTACACTTTAGTGGGCTCCAATATCAATACCTGCACACATCAAAAACAAGCTAAAGTAATTCTGACAATAGACAATGCTTTACATGCCATTAATGCCCAATAATATTATACAGTGTCTCAAGTCAATACTCTTACTAGCACAAAAAATAATAATTGTCAGAGTTTGAGTGACTATGTTTACATGCACATCAGAAAAGGGTTTATTCCAGGGTTATCTATGCATTGAAACAACACCGTGCATGTAAATGTGAACGTCACTTTTGTGTCTTAAATGGCTTTCTCAGTAAGAGTTGTGATGTGGCAATGTTATGTGGCAACTTAGCAGAAGAGTCATTGTGTGAGGAGGGCTCATACAGGAAAACGGACAGATGTCACATCCTTTTTGGTGGCTTCCACCATAAAGTCCATCCAGAAGTCCACAAGCTCTTGTTTAGGGGCCTGTGGATCAGTGGTTGGTTTTGTAAAGTGCTTATAGATGAGGATGGTCTCAACCAATGAGCGTAGATACCTGAAATACAACATAAAACACAAACACCTTAATGAAAGAACAATAGCCTACTCTAAAAGAATGACTCACTTTTAACAGTTTTTAACACTTTTAACTACATTCTTACATTTTCTGAAGCACTTGCCTCTTCAAAATTTGTATATTATCTCTAGATATGGCTTAGAATTTATAATGGGACTAAGAGCGCACTGGTGCAAAAGGCTCATTTGATTTTATTCTCCTCTTAACCGCTAGATGGCACAAAAAATTACAGCAGAACGTTTCTAAACATCCATGCTTCACTATACACATGGAAATTTGGCTGCTCCTTGATGCAATTATGAACAGCAATGCACGTGATTCTGTGCTAACTTGATCTAGGATTTAAATGTTTGTTTTAAATGTTATAGATTTATGTAGGGAATAAGAATCAATAAAATGACCAAATATATTTTGAGATCTTCTTAATGATTTTCAGTTTTGCTTCAAATGAAAACTGTTTTCAATAACTAAAGAATATGTAAATGATGGTATAAAATGCACCCCTGCTGGTATGGATAAAGGCATAATTGTTGGCAGATTTTTCCAACTGTTGATGTGACATGGTTAAATTTAGTTGGTTAATATCATTTATTAAGTTGGGTGTGCACATTAAAGATAATATTTAACCATATTTAAAAATATGACATTAATCATATAACTGAAAAATTTATAATTAAAAACTGTAAAACCATATTAAATTATTATGGGATCTCCTTCAAAGATTTCAGAATCTTTTTTTTCTTCTGTATTTTTATAATTAACATATTTTAATGACAGGATCTTTATTAAACAAAAATAAAATATTTTATTCATCCAAACAGAAAACAGTACAAACTTTGCTAAAGTGAATGTTTTGAACAAATATTAACTTGGATATTATGCAAACCATATTACTAAACATTACATACTTTAAATAGTGTATTTTATATCAATGAAGTGAATCTTTAACCCCCTCCCTCATAGAACTTGACATATATAGATACATAATGTTTTATTTTCTCACATAATGCTGCTCCATCAATGTTTAATAAAAACATAATTTTTGTCATACACTGTGGGAGTAGTGAAAAGCATTTTTCTTGAGGTGTGTGACTTTAGCCACACTGTACCCTAGTGTAGGTCATTATAGGTAATATTAGAATATTTACTACAGATCATTTATTTCGTTACTTACATATGACTAAAATATAAAGATTTCAGTATTATCTATGACTTTCCCAGGCCTGGAAATCAGTTTTAAAATTTCCTAAACACTGTTTTTGTTCAAAATCAATATAAGCAATAGTAATAGTGATAGTAATGTCTTAGCAAACACTAATAATTAATTAATAATAATTATTATTTTTTACAACTATAAATAATACATAACACATTATATAATAATATATGCATATCATTTTAAACAACGATGCATGTGAAATGCGAATGTGTGCACATACCAAATGGGAGCTTTAATTTTGAAGAGTTTCTCAGAGGCCTGGATGACTCGTGTGCTGTCACAGGCCAGAATACTAGCCCCGAGAAAGAAACCTACATCCCAGTAACTCTGTAACCTATCCAAACTGCCCTTCTTCCCCAAGAGACTGCTCAACTTCACACCTACAAGACACAGATTAAGTGCATGTGTTATATTAAGAGACTTATTAATATTGATACATATGATATTTTGGTTACTCTCACTAATATATGAGACAGACAAGAGCTATTTATATTTGTGAAAGGAGGATACTCTTTATTAGCAAGTATTAAAAGTAGTATTTTGGAAAATGACAACATTAATATGCAATTTAATATTTTTATATTGTCATATTGTATGTGCACAATTAAGAAAACCAATGTAGACAGATTTTTTAATTACAATAAACAATACATCAAAGTCTTAAATAAACAACTACTAAAACATCTCTCAGATGTAATGCACAGCTCCATTTATTTAATATATATTAATAACAAAAGTCTTTTTCATATGTGTGTGGGTAAGAACAGTATCAAGACCTGTGTCGATCACACTGAATCAGTGAGTTGTTTATTCGAGAACAATGCAAATTGATTAGTCTGATTCTGCAAACATTCTAGGATTGATTGGAAATAACTGAATTGAACACTGTTCACTTCTGACTATTGACAAACAAAATGTTCACCCTCCAAGTTTGGCACATTCACCTTCCAAACAATGAATACTCCTAAAATAATGTTGTGTTGCTGAATATTTTGTTTAAATACATCACATTTCTGATGTAAAGCAGGTTGTGAAAGTCTTTCATGTAAAGGAAAGTATTTTCTGACACCAGAAAATAAATGTTGATTTTGCACAATTTATATCATGTCACATTTCAATTTAAAAACTATCAGGCCAATATTTCTTATGATACCAGACAGTAAAAAAGTACTTTAAATAAATGAATAAATAAATATATAACGTTTGCCCCACCACTTTTATAGAAGTGGCTGAATAGATGAGTGCCAACCCAATATTATCCAAACTGTCAATCAAACGCACCTACTTTACGCAGTTCAAAGGAGGAGTCAAACTGATGTCCGGCAGCCAGTAGCAGCACTGCATAGTTTATACCAGAGTGCAGCGTGGGCTCCGATTCAAAACCTTTTCTAAACCTGTACATGAAAAAAATAAAAAAATAAAAATTACAGTATAATGCCACTGCTCCTGTTACTATGGTCACTTTACTGGTGAATCTCACAAAAGCTGTCAAAAATGCAATGCTCCTACAAATAGACTTCATTTTGTTTACACAATATAATTTAGATTTTTGTGTGAAATGTGACCTGAATTTTTTCGTGAGATTCACCCTCAAGTCCTCACCAGTGTATGGCTTGATCTCTGCTATCAGTGTCGGTGAAATGAGAGTCCAGGAACATATCTTTATAGATTCGGCCAACCAAACAATAAATATCAGATGCCACCTGCTCATCTGAGTTCACCAAGGGGAACATAATGTCCAAAGCCTTCTGTCTGTCTCCTGGTAGGTTCCTCCTGCAGAGACAGACCAAAAAGAGACTGTGAAATTCAGAAATTAACCCAAAAAAATATTCTGGAATTAAAGGTTAGACACGGTCAACTACATGTAAGCCTTTTATAGGCTACTTTCATTAAAACACTTTGACCCTGTGCTGCTTTCAGAACATTGCACTGTTTGTTGGATGAGCACAATAAAGCAGCACTGACTCAACCAATGGTGCGAGTCTGGAACAAGACCATGTTTTCAGAAGATCTCTCATCAATGGTCTTTAGGATTTAAATCATATCAATTTTTATTCATATGCTACTCCATGTCCTAGCCAGGTGCTGGATGTTATTTCTACTTAACTCAGTTTGTAGTAAAATCTCATAGTTCCACTTCACATTACTGTATACACTATGTTTTTTAAGGAAATTAATACTTTTATTTAGGACACATTCAATTGATCAAAAGTGACCGAAAATACATTTGTAACAAACATATTCCATTTCAAATAAATGTTGTTCCTTTAAACTATCAGGAAAAAATCTGAAAAAAAGAAAAGTTTTCAACAAAAATACTAAACAGCACAACTCTTTTCAACATAAGAAACGTTGTTTCTTGAGGACCAAATCAGCATATTAGAATGATTTCTCTAGGATCATGTGACACTGAAGACTGGGGTACATTTTGCTATTTCACAATATTTCTGGTCTTACTGTAATCATATCAACTTTTGATCGTGGTATATTAAACATCAAACATTCTGATTAGCTGTGATTATGATTATGTGGTGTCACACAGCATTGTAACATTCAGTGTAAAGAGACAAATGTCTTGATGTTGTAAACCTCGGACAGTTGTGCTTAGTTAAGACACAGTAAGATGTTCAGTGTCACCTGTTCAGGGCAAAGGCGTAGTGGAACTTTATGTGAGGATGAGCCACGGGGTCAAAGGTCGGCAGATTTTCCAGTGTTTCAACTAACTTCACAATGGATTCATAATCCTACAAAAAGATAAGCACAAAACAAAAAGAAGCCGTTCACAGACAATTTATATTTATTATACAATATTATAAAATTACGCTAATTTACAACACATGAAAAAATGATATGAAGGAAATTCTTAAAGAATAATTCTGTCGTAAAAGTACATTCAGTTTCTTTGTATACTGTATTTCTTTAGTTTAAGCCTTTGGTAATTAATAAAAAACAATGTTCAGACAATGATTCTTGCATGTAAAATGTATTTGCTTCCTACTTCATTCAAACAAAAGCTCTACGATATTAATGACATCCTCTTAAATAAGAGTTATAGTTTGAACTGACTGCACATTATCAGTAACCACAAAAACATAAGTAATTAATTAGACCTTTGACACATTTTCTTTCACTTTGAAAAAAACTTTTAGGTACTGCACTACACTATCATTTTCAACTTGAAAGTAATTGAAAGTAATGTCTAATTCATGAACAAACAGTTACTTTGATCTGTTTATGTTTGCAAATTAGACTGAACAATTCAAGAATCAGTCTTTCGTTCAAGTCCAATCATTAAAACCTGTGTCAAGTATGTGATGTCTGGTGATAATGTAATGACAAGATGAACCAATTAATCAAGTTAAAACAAGAATGATTCATTTAAACAAACTTAATCGCCCAAATGAGTCAAACTTCTAAATGATTATGACATTACAATTATTAACATATGACCGGCCACATTTTTACATCAACACTAGAGGTCGACCGATTCATCGGTTTTGCCGATTAATCGGCACCGATAGTTGATTTGCAGAACAATCGGTTATCGGCAAAAATCCATGCCGATAGTTTTCGGTGTTTTTTTTTTTTTTTTTTTTTTTTTTTTTTTCGTGTTGCGTCTGTTGCTGGAGTGGTTGAGAATGGTCTGCTATCATTATACAGTATGAGAGCGGCCTCTAGAGGCGGAAGTCACTGACAGCACATGTTGTTTGTTTTGGCATGTGACACTGCGCGCTGCACAGAGCGGGAAACTTCTAACGCGCATTTAAATGCAGCTGACAGAAAATCCTGCCGCGGAACAGAGCGCCATTCACATAGTTTCCCATTAAATAACATTATAGCCTATTTGTCCCAAATCATTGTTAATGTACATAATGACTTCGCCCTAGGCTATAAATTATGTATTGTGCATTTTTCAGCAAAACGTTTGTCTTTCCGTGGCTCTAATACAGTCTGTATGCTTCATATAGAGAGCTGTAATACAGATCGCGCTTTCTCTTTCCGTTTGCTCTGTTATTTAAACACCGAACTTCAAACTCATTTATGACACATAATTAATTCTTGAAGCAAACTTATGTCCGTTTGGTGATTAAATAAACAGTTTTAGACCGCTGCTTAAATTGAACGTGACGCGTCTGGTGTGTGTGTGTGTGTGTGTGATACCCGTGACTTCTCCAAGACGCAGCGCTGTGCTTTTGCACAGTGTGTCACTCACTTGCATATTTGTTTATATTTTAATTAGATAATCATGCAGTGTTCTAAAATAGCAGCAAATAAAGAGTGCACATACAATATCAATAACCTGTGCATGTAATTTTAATATGGCCTTTTGTAGGTATTTCAAGATGGCCATCTTTAAGCATGACTGTTGAAATGAAATGGTAATACTTAATAAGAGTCCATTTGTAACATTAACGGAAGCTGTAGAAGTATTGTTCCTTGTTAGAGTGTGTTCATTTCATTTCAACATTTACTAATAGGCTTCATTTTTAAATTTTAAAGTTTCTTCTTTTAACATTTGTAAACTATGAAATAACTTTAATAATCAATATAGTAATAAATATTAATACTAAATTTTTATTCATTTATAAAGTATAGTTCAGTACTGTTACTGTTTGTTTTTTAAATAGTAAAGCTCTATTTAGTTTTCATTCAGTATCTATTTTAAAAACTATCGGTTGATTAATCGGTATCGGCCAGTGTGGTCCAACCTAGCTATCGGTATCGGTAAAATCCACTATCGGTCGACCTCTAATCAACACCTACTAAGTTCTGTAGCATGGCCCACCCATGATGAACAATGCTGGTATGCAGAGGTTAGCAAACACAAAGAGGTAATTAACATACACAAAGACAAACTTACAAGTAACAAAAACCACCCATTTAATGTTGAGGCTTTAAGAAAGGGTGGGAAATTGTGATGAAATTAAATTATGAGTGTTTTTGGTGCAAGAAACCTTGATTACAAGCGGACATCAGGAATAAATGCTGTGAAAGTGTAGAATTTGGCTTAATAAGAGAGAAATGAATTTGAGGAAATGAAGGTAACAGAAGGTAAGGGAACTACGTAACTGTAGTTAAAAGTCATTTATCATACTTTTTACTTCTAAAGTAACTTACTGCCAAGGTGTGTCTGAGTTATAGCAGAGCATTTATGACTTCCTGTTCGGCTCCTATTAATTTTTAACAGGACAGCACTAACAGTCCTAACAATATTAGTATCCTTTCTTTGAGCACATCTGTACTGAAATGATCGGTACACAACTTCGACATCTAAAACAAACAGTCCTTTTATTGTTCTACATTTTGCCAGGTTAGCTGATTTATACTAATTTTGTCTTTTCAAAATAGTCTGGCTCCATTCAGTAGCAGCTCCACCAGACATGAAGAGAAGGCAGCGAGCGTAAAGCAGAGCTTAGGGACACCAAGCTCTACACCTCACCCTGACATCTTCAGGGGAAATCTATGGTAGAGGAGCTTATTCTTTCCTTGGGAACAATTTGTCTTGGTTGTCACAAACTGCAAATGCCAAAACTAACATTATTTGCTATATATATAATATTTCATGGGCTACTTTAATCAGAGCAAATCATGCTAACATTTTAGGAAATGGACCTTAACCATCACGATCATGGATTAATAGAACATTCCAGGTTCAATACAAATTAAGCTTAATGAACAAAGTCTGTAGCATGCTGTTGATTACTACAGAAAATGATTTCTACTCATCCTTCAGTTTGAAAAATCAAACACTCAAAGTGGAAGCATTTGGGGGCAAGACATTCTGGAAGTTAAAAAGCAGAAATGAGCATCTTGCATTTTGGTTAAAGCATCATCTTTTCAGAACAAAAATGTGTTTAAGATGTACTATTGGGAGCACTGTGTTTGATGCCGATACACCTCAGGTTATGTGTTACTGATGCAATTCCTGAGGGTGGAGTGTACTCCAAGTAAACAGTGTTTTTATGGACCATTTACCATGCATCGTTTACAAGGTGTACCCTGTTTACATGGTCATGACAGGAGCTGAAACATTGGATGTACATTTGCACAGACAAAGTAAACCATTTTTATCACAGTAGTCTCATGTTAACCTGTTAACCCGCACCGGCCCGGAAGGGCGTGTCTGGGCTTTTAATTACCTTTGTTTTAGAACAATATTCAAATCAACTATCATAAACTATATAGCATTTTAAAGCTAAAACACTCAAGATTGATGTTCCGAGACCCTGCTGGTAAGGGAATGCTTGTTAATGAGAACTAACAGGTGCAGTGAGGTGAGGCAGTATAAAACCCCACTGCTGCTGGGAGATGGGATGAGAGAGATCCAGACAGAAGAGCGTGCTGGCAGTGTGTGTACATGGATCCTGTCTACCCAGTGGGTCACCACATTTGAAAACCCTTGTCCTGGTTTTCGTATGTTTTGGTTTTTATTAAGGAAGCACGTTTACCAGCTGCTCTACAACCCAGACCTTTTGTCCCCTCGCCAATCCACCTTTTTCCAAATGAGTCTACTGATTTTAAGTTATGGGTGGCACTTCTGGTTTATGGAGCTTTCGCACAAAATGCCTGAAACAAATCATACTCAAATAAGAACTCTGCCAATAAACCAATAAACGCTGCCATTAAACCTTGTCTGTCTGTGAGCTGTACATTTTCAGTCATGCTCTATTTTTAAACATCAGGACAATAAAAAAACACTTAGTATTTTAATGTGACACTGAATGCAATGACAAAATCTTTGACAGCATCTCTTTTCAGTAAGATCAGCTATGTTCTGTTCCTTCTGATTCTTTTCTTTTTTCTTTGCATTTCAATGTTTTTCTAAGAAAAAGACAACAGACACTGTGCAGTTGTGGCCTGCTCTCCTGTTTCTATCCCCAAATCCTCACTCTAAAGCTTAATACCCCCCCCCCCCCTCTTTTTTTTACTTCTAATCCCTATCAGAAGCATTTACTGGAATATTTCTAAAGATAGGAAACATTTTGAAATATCCATCAGTGTTGCAGTTAATGATAAAGTTTGGATTAACAGAACATGCATGTTACATAAACGTGCATATAATATTTAACATCCATTATATCGCTACTGAAAGGCTTTTGGGGTTATTCATAGCCTTCTGAAAGTATTTTCAGGAGCGAAAAGATTGAACCTAACAAGTTTAATAGAAGTTGCTGAATGTATACAGTTTAGGAAAGGAAAGGACGTGACGTGTGGCCAAGAATGGTGACCCATACTCGGTATTTGTGAGTATATTTAACCCATCCAAGTGCACACACAACAGTGAGAAGTGAACAAACACACACAGCAGTGGGCAGCCATTTATGCGGCACCCGGGGAGCAGTTGGGGGTTCGGTGCCTTGCCGTGTGGAAGATTGAGCCGTATTGAGTGTGGAAGAGAGCGCTGGACATTCACTCCCCCTACCGACAAGCCCTGCCGGACCTGAGACTCGAACCCGCGACCATTGGGTTACAAGTCTGACTCTCTATCCATTAGGCCACGACTGCCCCTAAAAGTCTGATGCTCTACCGACTGAGCTATCCGGGCTTTTTGGTGTAATTACACCAAAAGTTTAATTAAGTTAAGTTTAACAGAAGTTACTTCCATAATTCACGCAAAGTGTCATGGTGTCATTTGTAGGCAAATGGTGGACACACTAAACCCATTAGACACTTGTATAATATTTACAAAACTGTGTTCATTTAGTTGTTTGTCACAGCACAATGTCTTGCCCCATAGACTTCCATTGTAAGAGCATTACTGTACACATGATTTTGGTTTGTTTTGCAAACTGAGACAAGAAAATACTTTTTGGAGAAGTAAAACAGCATGTGACAAAGCATCCAGGCGAAGTGAGAAAACAGATTTGCAAAAATAATTGATTCTGCTTTTCAGCAGGATCAACCTATGAATGGCTTATGGCTGTGTCCACATAATGAGCAGTACTGCAAGATTTGAAAAATGACACACATCACCTTTAACTTGTCTTGAACCTGGCACATCCTGTTAACGTGTGACCTAAAATCAACCAATAACATTCTCCCTTCACTCATTTCACCAGTGCATACACTTTTGCTTAAAGAAAATCTTTAAAGTTAAACAGAATTGTGATGAATAATATTACAAATATTTGGCAGTCACTGTGAATTACAACCAAAAGTTTATGTGATGCAGTCACCTGAATATCTCTGTATGACAGAAGGAGGTTGATGACGACATCAGCTGAAAGACACTCTACGTTATCGAGCCGCTGCTGGATCCGTCTGAGTTCAGCCGCTAGCTCTGCTCCGGTGTAAAGCTCACGCGCTTTACGAATCTCATTCAGAACCGTCTCACGGAAGTACTGGCTAAACAAGCACACAAAAGAGACAAAAACAAAAGTTACTGAACTACGCAAGAATGGAAATACACATTGCAGATTCACAGAAGTTATTATCATACACTCACACTAAGCAAACAATTTCAGGAACAATATTTCAGCCCCAAAGTTGATTAGTATGGGCAGTATATGCTGTAATTACACCATCTATCTCCACTGATGGCTACCAGTATATTCAGTATATACACTGCAAAAAATGGCTTATCTTACTTAGTATTTGTGTCTTGTTTCTAGAAAAACCCAGCGGGGTAAGTAAAATAGTCTTAAAACAAGAGTATATTACTTACCCCACTGGCAGATCATTTTACTTGTTTTAAAGGGGTGGTTGACTGTTTTTTTTCTAGGCTTGATTGTGTTTATGGGGTGCAGTCTAGCATGTTCTCATGCTTGTTTTTTTTAAAAACGCATTATTTTTCACATAATTTACCTTTATTCCACACCTCTCTGTCCCTTCTCTGACAAACGCCTCGATTTATTTCCTGGTTTTATGAAGCCCCTCCCTCGATGGGCTGAGATTGGTTAGCTGGTTCAGTGTGTTGTGATTGGCTAAACCGTCTCTACTGCACGTCTGAACGTCCCGCCCCTCTCCTCAGTGGCATATGCTCCGGTTGAATTGTAAACAGTGGCGTTGTCTATAATGCTTATCAATTTGATCCCGATTGAGACCCAGAGGATATTAGTGAAGAGGATCGTGCAGAACCTGTGCAAGCACGGCTCTTAATGGTATGTTTGGTTGTTGTTGTCTCATACTTTTAAATACGCTGCTATTTGTAAGTGCTACTGCTTCTGTTAGCTTTTAATATACGGTTTTATCCTGATTAAAGCTTTAATACAGCACTGCAACCGCACACGTGTCCATTTATAATGCTTCTCATTGCTGTGTGAAAATAAGTGTATAATTGGAACAGTTTGTTGGAGCTTATCTGACGATCTGAATGAGAGAGAGAGCGAGAGAGAGAGAGAGAGAGAGAGAGTGTGTGTGTGTGTGAGAGAGAGAGAGATGCAGAGCAGGGCGACAGAGTAACAGTATTAAGAACCGCTGCTTTAATGATTTTGAAACTTGAGAATCCATTAGAATCGTTAGAAGACAGAATCGCGATTCACATGAATAGATTTTTACGTACATCCCTAGTTTTCTCTTCCTCTTCTCTAAAACAGCGCAGCATGGCCTCGCCCCCAAACGGAGACGATATCTCCGTTTGCATTGAACTTTCAGCGCCGCAACTCTGCAGATATTGTTTATGCTCAAACAGCAACATTACACACTAACTAATGTTAAAAAAGTGAAATCGCAATCAACCACCCCTTTAAGAAAACAAGTTTAAAGTTTAGTTTTTTTCCCCCTGGAAACAAGACTAAATATCTTAAGTCATTTTGCTTATCTAGTAAAAGCATCTTGATTTAAGGGTTTTTTGATATTTTGACTAGAAACAAGACAAAAATACTAAGTAAGATAAGCCATTTTTTTGCAGTGTAATGACCCTAAATTTCAATACATAGGGGCAAAAATGCCCTTGTATAATTTTGTCTTATATGACATATAATATGATAATGACATACAGTGGGGGAAATAAGTATTCAACACTTGAACAAATTTTTTATTAAACACATTTCCAGTGCAGCAATTCACATGAAATTTTGACCAGATGTTGGTATTAACTCAAGAAATCTACACAGATAAAGAAATCATAAAATTACAATCCATAAAAAAGTTATATTTAATGAAGTGAAATAGGAGAAGAAAAAAGTATTGAACACACAAAGAAAAAGCAGTACACTAAGGCAAGACAAAGCAAGACAACAGCTGATTTCACTAATTAGTTCAACCTCCTATTTGTGCAAATTAGAATCAGCCAGGTTATTGCAGGTTAATCAGTTAGAAAAAGCCTTACCCACCTCTGAATGCAAGTATACAAACATCTCATGATGGGTAGAGGCAAAGAGCTGTCCCAAGACCTTCGCAACAAGATTGTTGTGCTGCATAAAAATGGTAGTGGTTACAGACGGATTTCACAACTCCTAAATGTTCCTGTAAGCACCATTGGGTCCATTATACGCAAGTGGAAAGAAAAAAACTCCACCATCAACCTGCCATGCAAAGGAGCTCCTCGAAAGATTTCTGATCAGGGAGTCAGAAGGTTAATCAGAAGAGTAATCCAAGAGCCAAGGACCACTCGGAAAGAGCTACAGAGAGACTTGGAAGCAGCAGGTACAGTTGTCACAGAGAAAACTATAGGCAATGCACTCCACCGCCATGGTCTCCATGCACGCTCACCTCGGAAGGCTCCATTTTTGAAGAAAAGGCATGTTGAAGCTCGTTTGATGTTTGCTACAAAACATTTGGACAACCCTGTGAATTACTGGGAGAATGTAGTCTGGTCAGACGAGACAAAAATTGAACTTTTTGGCAATAATACCACACGCCATGTTTGGAGGAGAAATGGCTCTGCGTATGACCCTAAAAATACCATACCAACAGTGAAGTTTGGAGGTGGAAGCATCATGGTATGGGGCTGTTTTTCTTCTCATGGTACTGGCAGAATCCATGTTATTGAAGGGAAGATGAATGGAGCCATGTACCGGGAAATTCTTGAGGTGAATCTGTTACCATCCGCCAGGATGATGAGGATGAGACATGGATGGACATTCCAGCAGGACAATGATCCAAAACATACTGCAAAGGAGACTCGGAATTGGTTCCAGAAGAAGAAAATAAAGTTGTTGGAATGGCCCAGTCAATCACCAGACTTAAACCCAATAGAGAATTTATGGAAGGAACTGAAGATCAAGATTCACAAGAGGGCCCCGCGGAACATTCAAGATTTGAAGACAGTCTGTTTAGAAGAATGGACCAAAATCCCACCTGCGCACTGTGAACGATTAGTTTGTTCATACAGGAAGCGTCTTGAAGCTGTTATTGCAAACAAAGGCTTTTCCACCAAGTATTAAATATAATCTCAGTTAGTGTGTTCAATACTTTTTTCCTGTGTCATTTCACTTTATTACACATAACTTTTTTATAGATTGTAATATTCAATATTTTTTCTCTGTGTAAATTACTTGAGTTAATACCAACATCTGGTCAAAATTTCATGTGAATTGCTGCACTGGAAATGTGTTTAATAAAAAATTTGTTCAAGTGTTGAATACTTATTTCCCCCACTGTATATATATGACATAGTTAAGCACACAAAAGCACAATACTTTTAATGTCTCTTTTCGCTTTATTTCGCCAACAAAAATAGTTCCAAACAAAGCAATCACAGCATAGTTTTTTTTGTTCCTGAATACATCAGCGTTTTTGAACAAATCAATTCAATGAGCCATTCATTAATACAGCCATTACAACATTAATACTTGCTCCTGAATAAATCAGCCGATTGAATGAATTGGTTAAATTAATGCCTCAAAGACTACCCCTCTCTTCATCAGGTTACACTGGCTACCAATATCCACTCGCATCAAATTCAAGGTACTGATGTTTGCCTACAAGACCACAACTGGCACTGCACCAATATACCTAAACTTGCTAGTTCAAACTTATGCGCCCTCCAGAAGCTTGCGTTCTGCAAGTGAACGACGCCTTGTGGTGCCATCCCAAAGAGGTACCAAATCACTCTCACGGACCTTTCCCTGGACTGTGCCCAGCTGGTGGAATGACCTCCCGATCTCAATTTGAACAGCTGATTCTTTAGCCATTTTCAAAAAACATTTAAAGACACATCTTTTTCGCCAGCACCTGACCAACTAATACTAACACTTACCTATTCTATAAAAAAAAAAAAAAAATCCTAGCTACGTGTACTGTGCTACACTAACTGAGACTTGTCATGGCACTTGTATACTGTTGCTCTCTCGATGGTCTGATTGCTTCTATTGTTCTCCTCATTTGTACGTCGCTTTGGATAAAAGCGTCTGCTAAATGATTAAATGTAAATGTTAATACAGCGACTTAAGACAGTGACTTTTTATATTTTAATATTCAAACTATTTTGAACACATTAATCTCATAGCATTATTAACAAACTTCTGTCAGAGTCAGCAAATGTGGGTCACACTCATACAATGTGACAGCACTTACAGCTCTATTCAAAATCTTGCCAAGCCACAGAACACCACCACTCATTAATATGTGGTGTGAATAAAATAAATGCATCATATAGACAAATATCATAATACAGCTCACACTTTCCAAATGAACTGCTTTTTCAAACACCAAACATTAATTGATGCCACTTTGATCATTTATTTTTAAATTATTGCTTGTATGGTAATTAGATTCACTGTTCAAGACTGGCGTCCTGAACTTGAGGACACGAGCACAGAAAGACACGCTCCATGTCCGATATGAAATCTTTGACTTGTCCTGCATTGTGGTGCTTCTTGTCCAGTGAGTGACTAGGTTTGTCATGTTGTCAATGCTGAATAGTTGTTAGTTACCTAAACTTTATTGTAAAGTCTGGTATTAAACAATGTACATGTCTGTCTTGTCTCTCGCATTAGCCTTGTCTAAATTATTATGGTATTTTGGTTGATGAGGGTATGAAGGAATGAATCGCATTCATTCGAATCGCGCTCACGGAAAGCGCTCGAGAAACAATATCTCTTCCGCGGCTCGGCAAGCTTTCAACTCGTTTTTTTTTTTTTTTTAAGTAAGAGCAAGAGACTGTATGACATTCACGTTACATGATTTGGCTGATTTTTACGTAGAGAGTGTGACAGCGCACCGCATTAAAATAAATGATCATTCATGTTTTCAGAACCGCAGACCAAAATCAAAAACGAAACTAAAATTAAAACATCTTTGAGAGCAAGGGGGCCCCCTGGTGTTTCGGGGGCCCTACGCAGCTTGCGTATTCTGCGTATAGGGAGGATCGGCTCTGTATACATCTTCTCAGTTTATGCATCCCATGGGAATCAAACCCATGACATTGGCATTGTTAGTACCATGTGCTATATACTTTTAGAGCTGCAGAAATAATTGACTACCTTCACTTGAAAACTATTATGCATATATCCAACTTTTACCTGATAATAATACTTACATGAACTAATATTTACAATATAGCAAATTTCAACTGGTTGATTATTGATATCATCACCAAAATGTATGCTATTTTATTGCTGACCTCTCAACTGTTCAGTGTATATATATATATATATATATGGTGAACTGAAACAATGTGAAAAAAATATACAAATAATACTTAAGGGTGGGCGATATGACCAAAATTTTAAACCATATCATGTGTCATTCTGTTCATGGCTGTTGTACTGTATTACTGCTATAAATGACTTTCAATTAGCTGTGAGATGAAAATGAGAAGCGAGGAGATAAAGGAGGTAGTGAGTTCCCACCAGGTGTTGGTCTTGCAGCTGGTGAGCAGTTGAGTGAGTCTGTCCAGCAGTGGCATACAGATGGGCCCCAGCAGGGCCTCAAAGCTGGGCTGCATCAGTTCACTCAAACCCTTCATCAGACTGCTCTCACAGCAATAAACCTTATTCTGAGGCGTCACCATGTATGGAATGAACGTGTAGTTAGCGGCACATGTCTGGAAAAAGAGCAAATATCCATTGTGAAAATGAACAAATCAATAGTAAGCAGGTATATCATGCCCCAAAAATGGGTCAAAAGTAGGGCTGCACGATATTGGAAAAAACTCACATTGCGATATTTTGTTTTTCTGCAATATATATTGCGATATGAAAAAAAAAAATACCAGATGATTTTAATCTCTATTTGTAAAAAAAAAAAATCAATGATTGGGGTGATTTTATAGGTGAGTAAATCAGCATAGAAAATAAACAAATTACAACCATAACATCTGCGTGGCTCTTACCTTATCTACACCTGACACGCGAGATGCCACAAAATACTGTAGAACCCATAATCAGTGATGCTGTCTGTCTACACTGGATGCATGTGCGGCGCGACAAATTCCCGCTCTAATCCCGGTCTAAATCCCCGCTCTAACTGATGCCTCGCTCTATTTATGACGTACTGACACAAAAGTTCAAATGATTTGTAACAGTAGCTTTGTCGCGTCCAGTGTAGACAGACTTTGGGGCCATAGGCCGTTCACATGTCGTGGCTAAAAACGCACGGAAAACACCAGCCGCGCTGCTTTCTCCTTCTTTCCAAAGCGCTCTGGAGCTTGCGCTTTCGTGGCTTCTGATGTTGCTAAGCAACCGTGATCAGCGCGCTCCTCGACAACGCGTTAGTTTCAGCAAAGGATAAATGGATTTCCAGCACTGAAATCTTGCAGTAGCTCTGCTACTAAATTTATTTAAAAATGGATATCTCTGTACAGCTGTCGCGTCTGGTGTAGATGCAGTGTCTGTGTGTGAGCAAAGAAAACAATCAGTATATATATGACGAAAAGTATAGGCCTACTAAACATCGCACATCCTGCGATGTGACTATTGCAGATGCGCACATCGCGATATCGATGCTGAAACGATATATCGTGCAGCCCTAGTCAAAAGTATTTTCTGGGTTGTGGACAGCAGATTTAGAGTCATTTGGCAGTTTGCTATGTTTTCTTGGCCTCCTACAGTATATCATTGTATTTCATATCTCACAAATCTCCTGAAGTTAACTCATAAACCTCTAAGAGTTATCCTGCCCCTAATTATTTTGTTGGCTAAAACAATTTTCGTACCTAATTTTTGGTACCTAATTATTTATTTATATTTAATTATTATTATTCAGGTTTGCAATCAAACCGATTAACCTACATGAATAACAGCACAAACTTAAGAAATGAGGCAAACAAAGACTTTTTTCTTCTTTCTGTTTGAAAATGACAGCAAATGAACATGCGGCAGAGAGGAAGTAAAGATTAAGACTTACCATATTCTTCTGACATATCATCTCCTGTATGAGACAAACAGCAGACAAATGAATTCAGGTGGTATAAATGACCAGTTCTTTTTTAGGACTGAATTCTATCACAAACATCCTAAAGAACATACTGTGTCTGAAGATTTGGAATAACTGTGTGTGTGACCATGTTCAGAGCACTATACTGGTTTTACTAGTTCTGTAGTATATTCTGTTTCTGTTGAGTATGCAAGGTGCAATTTGCTTGGCCATCCATTTCCATTTACAACAATAAATCACAAGTCATCACTATTACTTTCAATACCTTTTTCTTGTCAGATTATTTCATTGAACTTTTAAAAGCACTGTCATTTTTGATTTAAAAATAATTTCTCCTATACCAGTTTAATTTGCAGAGAAAAACAAACAACCCTTGTTTGGCTGACATCCTTAAGAGTGTAAACTCTCTGATGTTTTCAAATGAATGCCTGTTCTGCAGTTCTGTTTGTAGCTGCTTTTTATTTAAGATAAACTGGACATGGTGAATTAAACATTCACTGTAAGAACATCACACTACTACAACAACGTAGCATTCTACTGGTAAAAACGTCATCGGTGCATATTGTAGAGTGTTTCCTGAAACTGCAATTCCTATAATGCACTTCATTCTGAACATCTGTGTGCGTGTGTGTTTGCCAAGCACCATCCTCCACTAAATTCTGCCTAGTAATAAAATCACTGCCTTAAAGAGCTCATCTAAATATATCTCATATTATGCAATTTACTCCCCACTCACCTGGCATTATTCCATTTAGTAATGTAAAGTAATAATAGAGGTGTGTGACCTTGCCAGGAGGATCTCCATGACAATAATGCCTGCCTACAATTCACTGTGGTGATACAATCCTACAGTATATAATTGTGATGAAACTGTTGGAAGTGATGCACTGCAAATAATGTGGGTTGTATTAATAATTTGAGTCCATCCAATAAATTTGTGAGCACCCTTTTGCTTACAACACTGAGTGTTTCTCCTACTAGCCCAATGTAAATGTATATTATAATAAATGTATGTGCAACACACCATGATGCACTTGCTTACATTGATTTGAGAAGCAAGACATGGACCTTCACCAACATCCTATCAAAGATTTTAGTTTGTTTTTTTTTGCTCGTTTGTTTTTGGACTTGCCAACATTTGCAAACACTAGTTTGTCTATAATGGCTGCCAACTCACACCAAAGCTATTAGTTCATCTTCGATCTTTTTTTTCTCATACTACACATGTCCACATAATGGACATTCTTCGATCAATATCAACAATTTTTGGTAAATGAATTCAGTGACAAATTTTGATATTGTATGATATGGGAAAAAATGTCAAATATTTTTGGTCTCTAAACTTCAGACTGGAAGTTTATGAAAAGTAAGATGGTGATAAAATTATTTGATTCTTGACTCGGGTGACACTGAGACAAAAGACTTTCTGACCTGAAGAGAGTGCAGCGAGTCTGAGTTGAGATCACAATAAAGAATGATGTTGTTGGCCATGCTGAAACTCTCTCTCACACCCAAGTGATAGAAGAGAGAGGGCTGCCGAAATGCATCCGTCATTTCAACCACTGCAAAATCTGTGAACAGAGACAGAGAAGTGTTCACATATTGACAGACAGACAGACAGTGTGGGGGTGATTTTCTATCGGGCCTGTCCCTACAGCTGAGTTCAACACCCTACACGCCGCATTTAAATATCAGCAGGAAGTCAGCTCCTCTGTTTGAGTGCATCTGTGCCAGAGCTGTTGTTTCAGTTAACCCAAAGGAAACAGACACGTTAGAGCAACGAACAAAGCAACATACATTCCTTAGCAGAAGGACATGTAGAAAGTATGAACATCCAGAGTCTTTGTGTCTTCTAGTTCAAATAAATCTTAACAGTGAAAGGATTTGTTGGAACTTCTTCATTCTGCATGCTTTATAGTTATATCACAAATCGATTTACATACACAAATCAAAACAAAGGATATGAGGACAATGTGGGTCTTCTGGGGAAACAAAATTATCTTTAAAAGATATCTTAACCTGCTCTTTGGTCATAACAGCTGCTAGACATAAAAGGGACCGCGAGATGTATACAGGTATTACGTTGAGACGGCTATACTAGCAAAACCTGAGGAATTATTTCGTAAATATTTAAATATTATTATCTGGTCTTCGTCCTCCTTATCACCCGTGCACAAATTCGCTGGATTCCATGTCACATCATCTTATAAATGAACACAAACACTAACTTCAGTGACCTCTATGTTTACCTCCGTATGACAGTGTGCCGTCTTTGTTATTGTTTTTGCGTATGCGAGTCAGTTCAGGAACGTGATTAGTTCACACTTGAATCTGATACTGACCAAATTTAAAAAAATAATGTCATTAGTGTAGGGGAAAAAAACAATCAGAGCAATAAATCAGAATTGAGAAGTGTAATAGCCTTAGTAGCAAGTGTCTAGTTACAGTAGTCAACATTTGAAGTGGATCAAAAAGGTTCATCAAAGTTGTCCTAAGACTAGAACGCATTTTGGTGTTAGGTTTTAGGACAACTTTGATTAAAGGTTTTGATCCACTTCAAATGTTGACTAGTGTAGATATCCACAAGCTGATCTGTATATCGCCTCTGAAATAATGCATAATACCTTTGGACAGGCTAACATTCTCTAAAAGACATTACCAGAGTCGTACCACTGGAAGTAGTGGTTGACCACTATGGGTTTTTCAGTGGCCAATGCGAATGTTGAGAGCAGGGTGGCCTAAGGCTGATATAATGACAATATATTACAACATATTACAAATGAATAAAAAATTATTGTACACAATATTTACTAAAATACTTTAAAAAAATAGAAATGTTTACGATCCATTGACAAAGCTGACAAAAGACTTTCAAATGAACAAAGTGAAGATTAATCGATGTGTTGGTTATCAGACAATGCCGATCATCTCAAGATGGATACCAGTGGATATCAGCAGATCATCAGTCATTTTTTTATCTAAAGTTTTACAGTTTTTCAATGCTGCATTTCATAATAAGGTGATGTGTACAACAGAGCTTATAGTCAACTAATGTAATGCTAATGATTCATATTTCAAGGGTTCCTTAATGCAAATTAGTTAATTTGTTAAATACGACATTCAAATAACCATACAGGTTGTGTAAAAGTGATGCAAATGTATTGAATTATATGCAGCCACTGGTATAACAAAAACAACTGACAAGATTTTGTCAGGTCATTGGTTGTATATTTGTTTGGTTTTCGCTTCTTCCATATTTTGCATCCAATTTTAAGAAATTAATCTATCTAAAAAGAAAAATTCTGTCATCATTTACTCACCCACATGTCATTCAAAACCTGTATGGCTTTCTTCCACGCCACACAAAATAGGTAAGACAACATTAGGCCATCATCCATTTGCAATTTATGGAAAACAGATGCAAAGAAAGTGAAAGGCTTTCAAGGTTGTCTTTCACTAACATTCTGCTGTACTGAATATTGCCGTTTATGTTTCATGGAAAAAGAAAGTCATACAGGTTTGGAACCTGTCAATGTGACAATGATGATCATTTCCAGCTGTGAATACAAGATCTAACATTCCAATTCAGAAAAAGAAATCTGTTCCAGATTTCACACATGCAAATGTAGTTTCGAATTCTCCCACATAAATCGGTCACAGTTTTGCACGTGTACAGCTGCTGCAATGATATTACTTTGTTCAATATCACAATGTGAGGCTGGGATGAGCTAGTAGTCATCAACAAATGATTAGTGAGTTCAGTATTTTAATGGTAAGATTACAATTCTCAAACAACTAAGATACACAACTTTAGTGAATATGTGATTTTGTGCCGTGGTGTGTTGGACCTTATAAGCACAGACAGTTTTGTGCAGTGTGTTTATAATTTGAATATCTGATAGTTACCCTCTTGAAGGTCTTAGTATGAATTTACTGCAAAGAAATGCCTCTGATTGGGGTCTAGCGGACATGCTACAGCCATATTATACAGGGGTTTCTAAAGACTGACTTGTCAATTATGAACATTTGTAGCTTTGCACATTCCTATAATGACAGGAAGCTGAAGAAATGCTTGATTTGAATGCAAACAAGATTTAGGTGGTTAACAGACACCGAGATTGTTGCAACAGCAACGATCCTCTAATCATGTTGCTACGTAACTAATTACCATATGGCCAAAATACAAAGACAACAAGCAATGGGTAATTATTAGCAAGATTGCAAAACTTTTATTTAACTGAAATCAAGCCATGATTTCCGTTAACTAAACTGAAACTTAAAGTACATGACTGTTAAAGAGGTACACAAAAGCTTCGAATGAGGCTAGCTGAGTCTGAGTGTTATTAGGAGTTTGTTTAAACAAAGAGGATCGATGTTGCTTGCAGACAGGCAGAAATCCATCATGCTGACATGCCAGATTGTATTGGCTGGACTGGCTGCACAATATAATTACTGAATGCAGTAATTTTGCTTATAACAACTCAACATAAGCAACGCATCTTTCCAAATTTGTAATGAGAAGCATTTATAAGCCTGTTGTCTAACAAAAGAGAACATTTAATAACATGGTTTTATTCCACAACATGTCGAACATTTGAAAAAAAAAACCTTCCATTTGTGATGTAGCTTCCTTATCACAGAACAAGGCAGAACATATATTCTATAATGTTATAAAGGATATTTAGATTAGCAATGCATTATAAATATACTCCATTATTATGAAAATACCCAAGATGGCTTGAAGAACATAAACCATATATTGTCTAAATGTTTATATCTTGCTAAACATATATAATATATGTCTATATATTATATAAACATATATTATATATGTTAATATCAGCGATAGCTGGATGCCTTTATCCATATTAGGAATTTCCTGGAAGTTCTATTACTTCTGTGATCCATATGTGGAGTTTTCCTCCGGCTAGGAGTATAAATGTGTTTGAAGCTCAGTAATGCTAATTCCATCCTAATTTGGGTAAAAATAAGCAAAATAAAATTAAGTAAACATTTGATAATCCATATTCTTCTCCCGTGTACAGAGGTGTACAGGAGAGTTTTTTTTTCATATTTCATATTACAGAAATATGGCTCATTTCATATTACAGTGTTTTTTCTTGATTGCTAACACACTATAACGGATTAATTTTGCCCAATTTCCCAAACCATTCATTTAGTTCTTGAAACAAAGACACATTTTCTTGTGCATGGAATGACCATGAAGGAAGTTGGCCAACAGGGCATCTACAGGGTTTTATACTCCTTACACATACAATATAATTACAGTAGTAGCAATACTTTAGATGAGAGAACATTTCTATTCTATGTACTGTAAATACAGTAGCATGTTGTACACCCTCAAACTCGTAAATGTCAAATTGATTTGTAGCCAAGTACTTCTTACATGTACTGTATTTTGAGGAACTGAGAAACGACAACCTATGAGAAGTAGAAGGTCTTGTGTAAGAAAACTAAGAAACTGCTATAAGTATGGCAAATAAGGTCATTTACAATATTGTAATGCAATTTATTTTTTTATGTAATGTAACTGACAGTATCCTGTATTGTGTTGCATATCAAGTTGACATTCAATTCTTTGGTATCTGAACTTTTCTTCTCTTTTCATATACTGTAAGTGTATTGTGTTATGAAAATGTCACTGTATCTGCATCCCTCAGTTTATGTTGTATACTGAAAGAGAATGTTTTTGACTAAACTATTTGATTTTGACCTGGAAGTTTGAGGTTTGAACAAGTTGGTGTGTAGTTTTGAGATTGTGTTTATAGTTCTGGGAAAATGGTGAATTGTTTCATGAACTGTGTGATAGCAATAGAGAAAAACTGTAAAGGCATGGACTCCGTTTTTGATTTTGCATACCTCCTGACAAAAATTAAGAAATTACTGTCTAAGATTGATATCATAATGGTACAATATTTCAGAATAAACCTTAGACCTTTCTAAGGATGTACAGCTATAGGCTGCCAGCATGTTAACAGATAACCATACAAAACTAACCAGAAAAATCACTATTATTTTCTTCCCAAATCATGCAGCCCTAAACAAGAGTGTGTCATTTCACTAAAGTCGCAAACAAAACAACAAAAATAATGGCACTTTTCTAACTTTTACCCATATGCTCCCCTTCGACTGTGTGGATGAACAGGAAGTTCCTATACTTTTATAGTTCCTATACCACTGCAATTCATCCAGCAAATTGTTAAAGCTTACATATAGTTGATTTTACACATTAAGCAATAGTGAATATAAAAACCTCATAAAAATTAGATTGTAGTCATTTGTGTGGTTAAAACTGTTTGCTATATCATGCACCAGTGTTGGGGGTAAGTTATTGCCATACCCACATTACTTATTGCTAATGCTAGAGCAGATTTTGTTTTTCAACATTAACTCCAAGTAAAGTGTCTACTATCATGTTTCAAATAACTTTTGTTCAACTAAAATGTCAAAATATTGTTCAAGTAACTTTCCAAACTGTAAACCTGTCGTTCATTGTAATGATCCGGACTTTGATATTACCATCACATTTTTAAATAAACATAAAAGGCTCCCTGAAGTCTGTGTAGTGCTAGAGCAAAGTGAGTTTATTATTCTTAAATATTTGATAATTTCACCTTTTCAAGGTGTGGCAACCTAAGATAGAAAACCACATGTCATTCAGTGAAATGCCAGACAAAAAAAAAGAAGAAAAATGTAGCATCATATTTAGCATCTTATTTTTATTTCAGATTACTGAAGAATGTTCAGCAATGACAATAACAAAAATGTTTTAATGTTTTATTTAAATATTACCATTTTAATGCAGTTTTCTGTAGCCTATTGTTTTATTAGTGTCATGATTTATTTTAGATGTCCATGAACAAAGTTGCTAGGCACTGCCAAAAAGTAAAGGCATACCTAATAGCTTGGACAGCACTATTAACAAGGCAACGAAAGAGATATTAAGGATTGCCAGAATAATACAGTAGCTCAACAATATTTCTGAACAAAATGTTTCCCCAAGTTCAGGAGAGGCTATTAAGGTGATTCTCCAGCCAAAATACCCATCCTGACGATGACATTTGGCAAAAAGAAAGTATTCATAAATAAAGCTGGAAGACGTTTGGGGCCATGCACGTCAGAAACAAAGTGACAAGCTACGCAAGCATCGCAGGAAGCATCGGAACAGTAGAATGAAATGCTTATATTTCAACATCTGCTTCCACTGTCATTTATCAGGAATATTAAAACTTTTTTTTTTTTAAGTTAATGATACAGAATAAAAGCATTGATAAAGTTCATTAATGATTAATGTATATGTATAATTGTATTCATATAAGTAAAAAAAAAAAAAAAAGAAAGATAAGAAACTATCGAAACTATTGTTATAATTAAAAACAGTAAGATTTGCTGACGTGGGGCTGTGACGCGCGGTCAGTGATCCGCTTCCAGAACCACCGGCGTTGCTACAAACACACTGTTACCCATTTGAAACATTTTAATGTGAGTATTATGACACAAGTGAGGTACAAAGCTTTGTTAATAAGAGAAATAATTGGTTAGCAGGCAAATGTTACATCGCTACCATGCTTTTTGATTCATGCTGTTCGAGCGCATACATTTAAATCAAGTCATATGCGGCTTTGTGTTCTGTTTTTCCAGATGGTCACGAATTTAATATTATTTATTGTTTCTTTTCCCAAATCCTCACTGTCTCACCCTCTAGATTCGCAGGTTTATTTTACTGTTCTTCACTTTTAATCACTGTTTTCACATCTCTTACTGTGGTAAACGTGTGGGGGGGGAAATGAAAGATTTCGTGGCCATGAATTAAGAATTCGTTACTATGACTTAAATTGTTCCCGCATTTAAGTTAAATCATGGGTTTTCTAGGGAACAAATTAATGAAACATGGACAGCTGCCACAAATTAATATGTCGTAGGAACAAATTAACAAGTTGTAGGAAAGAATAGCCTATATCTGTCCTGCTCGCGTCCGCAGCCCTGTCAAAGCAAAGTGCCTGATAATCAACAATTATCTAGGGAAATTATGATTGAACATGACTTATTACTACATTTCAATACAAAAGAACTTTGTACTGTATCTGTTTTAATGTACTTTTAAAGTTGGATCATATTAAAAGCGTAGTTTGTACATTAGTAAATTATTTTCTTGTAAGATCCAGCCCCTTCACCGTCACTCACAGACGTTTGCACGTGTTTTGCGCACGAGCCGCACGCACCCCAAAATGAAACTGCTTAATCGACCATCGATAGCTTTTATCGATTATATCTCTTATCGACAATTAATCGATCGTCAATTAATCGTTGACATCCCTAGTTTAGAGTAAGTCATTAAAGCTCTCAGATGTTTGTAGACTGCTGAACAAGGATATGAACTGAAAACCATTCAGCATGAGTTAGCAGGGCCTCATCTAATGTAAAAGGAATGTGTTACTTACTGAGTTCATCAGAGTACAAGAAATGAGAAGGACACCTGAAACCAAATCTCTCTACAGCTACTAAGCATCTCGATAACACATTTCTAATAACTAGTTTACAGATATACTCCCTTTGACTGTTTGGATGAACAGGTCGTTCCTGTTATGCTACCTTTTATATAGTTCCTATACTAGTGCAATTAATCCAGCAAATAGTTAAGGCCTACCTATAGCTGACTTTTCACATTAAGTGATAATGAACGTAAAAACACAGCTCACCTTTGCAGAAAAAGATTTCAACGTTTCTTTGGCTGAACGTTTGATACCCAGGTAAACAGCATACTGTACGTCGAGTAGGTACTTCTGAATAACTGTTAAAATGCATGTACTAAACAGTATAAATATAACCTGGATGAACTACATTCATCATGTTATTGTGATAAATAAGCCAATCAGACTTGCAAATTGCAAACTGGCTTGGACTTGCAAACAGGCCAGTGTTTCATCTAACGCTTGACATTATTTTGAGATTATCATATGAGCTGATTATCCATTTATCAAAAGTGGTTATTCCTTTCTTTTTTCAAAGCAGGTTTACTCAAAATGCACTAAAATGTATACAGTACAGAACAGGTGTGTGATTCACAACTCCTCTCCAGTGGCCTCATGGGTTAGTAAAGTATCCACTGGATGTGTACTTTGAAATCTCACCAGAAGTAGTAGGTCATACTTGTTCTTTTCAACTGTGGTTTTATGAATATTATGAATTTGGACATAGTACTAATTAGGGCTGGACAATAATTCAATATCAATATGTATCACGATATAATTTTTTTCAATAACGGTATATGATTTTTAAACATTTCCGATATACATTACCAGTGTTATTTATTTGTGGCGTTTGACTTTGTTGAATAAACATGAGCACTACACGTTTCAAAATCAAAACGTGGCGCTGGTGATTTATATGAATGTATCTCTGAAGGGAACCGACTGTCTTCAGAATAGTTTTGATGGCATTTTCATTTTATCTGATAAACAGCGTTCATGAGCGGAGCTGCTTAGATTACAGCCGTTACCGGGGAAACCGCTAGTTCTGCCGCTCTCAAAGCGCCTCCTACTGACAGAGAATCAGATTGCTTTCCTGTAGCTCAAATGGTAGAGCATGGTGCTAGCAACGCCAAGATCATGGGTTCGATTCCCAGGGAAAGCAAGAGCTGATCAAATGTAAAACTGTAACTTGAATGCAATGTAAGTCGCTTTGGGATAAAAGTGTCTGCTAAATGCATAAATGTAAATTGCATTTTCAATAATAAGCCCATCTCCAGCAACATTTTCTTGTTGTTGCTCAATTTTTTTTTGTTTTCTGCAGCAACTCACTTGGAGTCAGTATAATTTTTTTTCTTTTTGTTATAGAAATTAATACTTTTATTCAGCAAGGAAGCTTTAAATTGATCAAAAGTGACGATAAAGACATTTATAATGTTACAAAAGATTTCTATTTCAGATAGATGTTGTTCTTCTGAACTGTCTATTCATCAAAGAAACCTGAAAAAATTATACTCGGCTGTTTTCAACCTAATAATAAATGTTTTTTGAGCAGCAAATCAGAATATTAGCATGATTTCTGAAGGATCACGTGACTGGAGTAATGACACTAAAAATTCAGCTTTGAAATCACAGGAATAACTTGCATTTTAAAATATTTTCAAATAGAAAACAGTTATTTTAAATGTTAAATATTTCTAAATGTTACTGTCTTTGCTGTACTTTGGATCAAATAAATGCAGGCTTGGTGAGCAGAAGAGAATTCTTTAAAAAACTAAAATCTTACTGTTCAAAAACTTTTGACTGGTAGTGTATGTTAGCCTATAGTTTGAAGTTAAATATATTAATATTAATAAGGTGAGTCTGAGATGTTTATTTGACAGTGATTTCACATTTCTTGTTTGTATGAAGGCTAAATACAAATAAAAGGTGAACATTAATTTATTTGTGCTGTTTTTCCCCCTAAAATATTATATAATTTTATAGGAGGAGTTCATAGACTTGGAAAATGATTTTTTCATAAGTTTGTAGGTACAGACATCTGTTGTGGGCATTCTTGGCAGTTTTTATGAGGCTTTTTTTAATAGTGTTCATAGAAATTAAGAAATATATCGTGATATACATTTTTGCCATATCGTCCAGCCCTAGTACTAATTCACATACTGTTTTTTATACCACTATTGGTACGCAGCCTATGTGTCCTCAAGGACTCTGTTGATGGTATTACACAACACAAATTGTTCAAATAGAACAAAGTCAGACTTAATCCATCACCACACAACTTTCAACAAAAAAAAAATGGAGACTGCTATCTGATGACCAGCCCTTCCAGAGATAACCATAATATGTAAGAGAATTGCAGACTTTCCTGTAATCAGATGCAAAAAAAAAAAACTTTGATAAGATTGTGCTCCACTACAAACCATTATTCCTTCAAAAACTCCCACAGTTCAGAAGTACAATTACCCTCCTACGCATCCACAGTTAAAACATGTTTAAGCCTTTTAAAAATGCTACAAGTATGTAAAACATGCTACCTTTGATCTATAGATAAAACATGCAGGCTCAAAACTATGCACTCATCAAAACAGCCAAATGTGTTAAATAATAAAGAGATGTATCTATAGACCAAAAAAGCATCTTAAAATATGCAAATGATAATACATTTATGTTTACAGCCTGTATTTTCAGCATGTCTGTTTTAACTTGAGGATTTCATACAAACAATTCTATATGTCAGTCCTATACGGGGGGAATTTTTTTTTTTAAATGTGTAATTCATTCATTTTAACACTTATGTTAGGTTTTAACAATGTCTAACACTAGAATCTAAACAGCAGGGTGGTTGATGGCCAAAATAAGGCTGATACAATGTAGCATATAAAATAAAAATTAATGACAATTAAGACGTATACAAAAATGATCAGCTCATGCGATAATCTTAAAATAATGTCAAACACTGTATAAAACATTAATCTGCCACTACTTAAGAATGCAATTTGCTAGCCTAGTTGGTTTATTATCTGGATTTCACCCTTGTGAACCACTGAATCTCACACAATCTCTGTTGCATGACTACAGAAGACTTGGGTGTAGTAGAGTTGTATGGATTTCTTTTATGGTGCACTTCTGTGCTTTCAGAACTTTACAGCCCCTGGTCACAGCATATTGTCTTTGTATAGAAAAAAAGATTTGTCAACATATTTTATTATGCATTTCACAGAAGGAAGAAGGTCATACAAGTTTTAAACGACATGGTGGTGAAGACAGTATTTCTATTTAATTATTTTATTTTATTTATTTTTTTCCATTAAACTGAAGAAATTATGCTGTTAGAAGTTGCAATCAAAAAGCTTGCTGAAGAGCACAAAACCAGATAAGGATACACCAGGATATATAAAGCAATCATTAGTCCGCAACTATAGTCATAGTCTACATTTATGAAAATTGAACAAGCTACAAAACCCTCAAACAAATAACAAAGGATCTTCAGGGCTCCAGCTATGTACTGACGACATGATAACATCTCAGCATCCAAAATAACATAGCAATTTAGCAAGAGCTGTGCGATGTTACCACACAGGAAACAACTGTTTTCATTGCAACCCATCTCAAGTTTTTTAAACCTAAAGGCCACATGGATGAAACAGCATTCTAGGATGAATAGGACAAAACTATGGCGAAACATACAGAATTCTGTGCAGAGAAATCAAACCACACATCAAAACCCAATCACAAATGATGAAGGGAGAACATTGCTGTGGGCCAAACTCCAGGCAGTAACAAAAAACTGTGATATAAAGTCCAAAAGAAACTAGGTCACACAAAATGACAATCACCCAAAGAACAGGAATAAATCTTTAGAGAAAATACTTAAAGAAAATAAATTCTGCTTTTTAGAGATGGAAAATTAAAACTCCAAATCTTCAAATTAATAATAAATAAACCTACATATACATAAAAGCACAAGCTGAAGTACAAGTCCACTGGGGAAAATATAGTCAGTGTAGATGTAGGCACAGTATGGCAAAAATTGTCAGCATGTACAAATACTGATATGGCAAGACATTGAGTGACTGCATACTCATTAAAAGTAACTACTGATTAATGAATGATTAATCAATTTCATCAATGTTTAATCTCTTCATTTGACCTCAATACTATCATTCCACTTATTCTACAGTTATGGGTGTTATTTGGTTATTTTTAGGGTTTCTAACTAGCTGCAAATACCTGCAACATTTGCAAAATGATTAAATCAAACTACTTTAAATTCAGCGTTTCGTCACTGAATGCAGTGATCTCATAGATGAGGAGAGTTTTGCCATGCATAATAACAAACAGAGGTTCAGGTAAGGGAAGTTTATTGTTATTTAGTGTTTGGGATGAAGTAAAAGCAAAAGGTTCAGCCCGTTTGGTTTTACTTTCATTAGCTCCGCTTGACTTGGGCACTTTCTAAGGAAATGCATGCAGCTCTGATTATGGTGATAGTGACATATTTAAACATTTGAACAAGACTGTGCCTCTCTGCAGTTCAAAGGTTTATTTTCAAGCTATTGTGCAAAACTTCATTTCCATTCAAGTTTAAATGCCAGTCATTTCTCATGGAAATGAGGTTAAAGACACTGCACTCCACCCTGGGTTGTGTGCATGTGGGACAGTGATACAATCACTTCATTCTGAGAACTTTCCTGGAAAAAAGGTAAACAGACCAAACAGAAAGAAACCAGGCAGACCTAACACACCTAAAAGACAGTAAAGACCATGTCTACCAAGCATGTGGGTTGTCAACAAACTGTTCACAGCAATATTTGTGCCCATTCAGCAAACGACATTCACATTAATTTGCAGGACATTCCCCAAAACGTCTGTCAGTAGACTTACCTGCATTGTAAAAGTGATCAAGAACTGATGTTTCACCAAAGTCCAGCTTCCCAAAGGGGATTATATCTAGTTTAAACCCCACTATGTCACAAGCATCCTTCAGACACTGTAAAGCCATGTTCTCCGAGCTGAGATGTTGGCTCGTCTCAGAGTTCCTCACGTAGGCCACTTGTACGGCTCGGTTCTTACATTTACCCGTGGTCAACAAGGTCCCACTGTCCGAGGGCAAACTGATCACCCCAGGGTTGGCGCTTTTACAGATGGAGGGGTCCTGCCAGAAGGTCCCAGCACCAGGATTCCTGCTGCCACTGGATTCTCCATTACTCCCTGCCATCATGGCTAAGGGATGGTCAAGAGAGGGTACGGAAAGAGAAATGGCCTCCAGATCTGAATTCATTTTTTCATCAGTTTGTTAAAAGACCCCAACCCCAACAGTGCAGCTTCTCAACCGGCACACTTCATAGCTGGCATTCCTGGTAGCTGGCACCAAACGAACAAATAAATGACGAGATGTCATCAGCACCGACAACCTAAGATAAAGGCGATTATCGTTTCATTTTAAAACATTTTAAAATCCGTTTAGCAGCACATAGACGGGAAAAATGGCAAGAATTGAATAACTGCATAGATCAAGGACTGATCACGGACACGCTCGTCACGACTCGAAGAAACGATATTACACTCTCGAAGATTCATCGATGTCCTGAAACACACGCGATTCCGAAGAGCTCGCGCTCCTTTATAAGAGCGCGTGTATAGTTTCTGAAGTAACGCAGTTCTGTCGATCTCTACACCCCGCGTGCATCGTGTCAAGCCGTTTCACTGCGAGACATCAAACGCGTTTCCTCAGACCTGGTCGTTCCTGTCATTGTGTTTATGTCATTAAATTGCGAAATCGCACTCGGCTGAAGCGCGTTTGTCTGTTGGACCCTGCCCTGTTTCTATTATTATCTTCAACACAACTCACGCTCAGGGGGAGGAGAAACACCCCGAGCTTACAGGAAGTGAATGACGAAACCTACTATGGAGAAGGCTTGGGCAATGAATATTAAATACGTAGCGTAACGCTCACCCTGTTGTCCACTGTAAAGAAGACCATGGGCCTCTCCCAATACCCACACTTGAGGTATTTATATATTTAATTATTTATTTTTGGTTAAATCATTTATTTATTGACAACTCACACAACAAATACAAAAAATAAATAATATAATTCAGTTATTCTTGAGACATGGGACAAAACATGTCCAGCAATTGTAACTGCCATCTGGTTTTAAAAATATTTTCAATTGTAAATGTTATTGAGATTAATAATAGAATGTATTTAGTGTTCCTGTGGCTCAGTGGTAGAGCATTGCGTTAGCAGCACAACAGGTTGTGGGTTTGATTCCCAGGGAACACACATACTGATAAAACATGTATAGCCTGAATGCACTGTAAGTCACTTTGGATAAAAGCGTCTGGTAAATGTTAACACAATTATCCCCTTCAATTTAATTGTATCATTATTATGTGAAATCTATGACACTTATTGTCTTCTCACTACATCTAAAACAGTGTGTCCACAGAGAAGGGTTCAATCATTCATATGCCATAAAATGGAGAAAAAATGTTTTTTAATGATGAAACAAGACCTTGTTTTATCAAAGGTAACACTTAATAACATCTCATATCAAAGCAAGGTTGTTTTTCAGTGACACATGCATGTTTCATAAGGTTGTGTCCCCACTTTTTGTCAACACCGTCAGACATTCATTAAAATCAGGGAATATCAGGGGCAGCTGTCGCTCTAAAGGACCCCTTGTCACAGTCCTCCTCTGCAGAGTACATCACTGTCAGACAGACTCTGGGAAGTTTTATAGTTTTAGAATATTTTAAATCCTAATGTTAATATTTCCTGGTCACAAGCATGATATGTCAACACCATCTTCCAGTTTCTGAGGAAATTGTTTGAAATATTTAGATCATTTTATTCTCCTGAAGCAGGTTCCATTAGCATCTAGCATCAACAGAAAAACAAAACAAAATGGCTTCTACTTGAACTCCATTTGTTTTGTGAAAGAAATGCCAAATTTGTCAACACCGTCAGATTTTGTGTTCCAATAATATATCAAAATACTTAAATGTGACTCTTGAATAAAAGCTTTATAAACAATAAAATACTCACTGTTTGTTGTTTGTTTTAATACAGTAATTGATTGATTCAATGTATTTGATAGTTAAAAAGACTACAAATTCAGGTTTTCGTCACCACCGTCAGATTAATATTTTGATAAGATTTCATTATGATATTTTATATTTGTTGAGGAATTGTTGGTCACATGTGAAAGTGTAATCTGTCTGCTAACATGAGAATGTGTTTTGAAATGTTAAAAACATCTTGAATGCTGTTAAAGATAAAGTTGAAATTATATTACACAGTCCAAGGTAAAAAGCAGATTTTGTTAAAAAAGAGAAAAGTTGGGAGGTTGTATCAAAGCATAGCTCAGTAGCTTAGTACATATAAGATACATAAATGTAGTTTCATTTGTCTGAATACAAGGTTTTATTTTTTTCAATTTTGCACCCTGTTTTGTCCCACTTCTCAAGAATGACTGACTTACAACAGTAACCACTGTAATATGTAAAACATTTAAAATAATAATAATAATAAAACATTAAAACAAATAAACATTTTCATTTCAGAACTATATACATTTTCTTTTTTGCCTTGATGTTCCTTACACCCTTTGAAGCTTCAAGATACTGAAAAAGCTCAAACTCAAAGTGTAGAAAATTTGCTACACTTGTGGTCTGTGCACTTGACAACTTGTCTACTTGATGTGAGACATGTATTTCCTGTATTTGGCCCAAGTGTTCAAATGAGCATGAAGACCACAAGTGTGAGAACTTCTGATTAGCCAATAGGAGAAATCTGTAGTGTTATACAGATTTGCAGAGCTTTATTTACACATTCATTTTCAGTATTATCATTGCACTTTTATATAAACGTCTGTAGTAGTTTGTTTGCAGAGCTTTATTTACACATTCATTTTCAGTATTATCATTGCACTTTTATATAAATGTCTGTAGTAGTTTGTTTCTATGTAACAGAAGACCTCATTTATTGTGGTGCTACTAATTAAGTGATAAAAACCAGTTGCGAATGTTTTACAAAATAAACATACTCATCTCTACACTGAGCAACACACATTACTACTATATTATATGTAATATCTAATTAATTTAACTCATACTGGAAATTTCGTAATATCTTGTGCTTTCGGGCCACATGAGTACCAGAACATGATGAATGAATGGATACACTTCTCGCCTCAAATACGGTCCCCAAAATGGTATTAAAGATTGCATGGATTTAGTGTATTTTAAACACTGGGTCACAGAGCTTTGGCATTTTTCAGGCTTGTGAAAATTTTGTACACTTCCTTCCTGTAGCATGCATGCACTCTCCAGTGTCCAAGACCACAAGTGTTGGTATTGGGATAGGCCCAATGGTAAATGTTTGTAGGTGGGTAACTACCCAGTTCATAATTATTAATTACATTAAGTTGGATGCTAACTGACGCTCCAGGGTAGTTGCTAAGCAATGTAAAATAACTATTGCCTGTAAGCATTTGGACTAATTGTCTTAAGTAGGAGTTTCATATCAAATATGATTTAAAAGTGTGTTGTTTACATGAACCGGAAGCAAGCGCATGCATCGTGATACTCTCCACAATGGTGGCGTGCTGCAGCAGATAGGATGAGGAGAAGAATTGTTGAATAAAGTCATTATTTTTGTTGTCTTTGCACACAAAAAGTATTTTTGTAGCTTCATAATATTACGTTTAAACCACTGATGTCACATGGACTATTCCATCGATGTCCTTACTACGTTTCTGGACCTGGGAACATTTCAGTTGCTTTGCTGTCTATGCAGGGTCAGAGAGCTCTCAGATTTAATTAAAAATATCTAAATATATAACAGAGATATTGGCCACAGGAGATGTGTCTGTTTAGCAGTTTATGTTCATTACATGACATAAAATTTAACCAATCAATATCCTCAAATCTAATCCAAAAACTGCAGAAGTCCGGAAGTGTGTTGTTTACATGAACCGGAAGCAAGCACATGCATCGTGATACTCTCCACAATGGTGGCGTGCTGCAGCAGATAGGATGAGGAGGAGAAGAATTGTTGAATAAAGTCATTATTTTTGTTGTCTTTGCACACAAAAAGTATTTTTGTAGCTTCATGATATTACGTTTGAACCACTGATGTCACATGGACTATTCCATCGATGTCCTTACTACGTTTCTGGACCTGGGAACATTTCAGTTGCTTTGCTGTCTATGCAGGGTCAGAGAGCTCTCAGATTTAATTAAAAATATCTTAATTTGTTTTCTGAAGATGAACAAAGGTCTTACGGGTTTGGAACAACATGACGATGAGTAATTAACGACTGAATATTCATTTTTTGGGGTGAACTAATGCTTTAATATATGATAGAAAATCATATGTACAAAATATCTGCATGGCTCAAATTCAGCTCTGGGACAACAGAGATATTGGCCACAGGAGATGTGTCTGTTTAGCAGTTTATGTTCATTACATGACATAAAATTTAACCAATCAATATCCTCAAATCTAATCCAAAAACTGCAGAAGTCCGGACTATAGGTGCTGCATAAAGCAAACCAGTGTCTCGCTAGCAAAGTTTTGATGGATGACGATTGCAATTGTAGCACGCCCACTTTCCAGATGGCAGTACTGCAGTGAAATCTATGTCACAGAAATAATGAGACGGTCAAAGTTGCGTTGTTTTTCAAAGTTGAGCCACTCTAGTAATGACTTTATTACAGTCATTTAATCACAAGTCTTGTAACTTCATGAATATCTCTATTCAGCAATAATAATTCTTGAAGTCTTTACATGTGATCCAGCAAAATCAATAAACAGTGTTTTCTGCATAACCAAACCCTTGATTTGGCTCTCTTTATGCTTTCATTTTTTATACAGTACATTCTTAAAACATATTACTGGAATCAATTTAATACATAGTCCACGTACAATGACATAACCATAACAGACTATTTTTATTTGCTTCATAAGAACTAAGCATTTGACCAAGCGTCCTTATAAACATTAAACATATTAAGCAAGGTACTATTCATCTGAACTGAATACTTGAGCTAGCTCTCTGTAATACAAAATAAACACTTAAATTTGATGAGTATAACAAACATTTTTAAACCAATACTGTAAATCATACAAAACTATATCATTAGTAGTACCACTTGATCCCCACATATAAACAGCATTTTTCATTGCTTTAGTGCATTTGCTCTAATCCACTGGGGGCTTGGTTTTGGGCTGGGCCTTCATGATTTTAGGGCTCCACACAAAGCCAGAGCTTTCCCTATCCTATGTTTTTTTTTGCCTTGTTCTTCTGTAGACATGGCGTCATCTCAAGAAGTATCTCGCTACACACGAAACCACTGAAACTGACTCAAAACAATGTAGTATACATGCCAGACCAGTATGTGGCACTGTAATTCTGCCACAGAGATACAATAAAAACAGATAAGAAGACTTGGAGCATGCGCATAAACCTTACACACTGTATACAAACCCAACACAACAACAAGAAAAGGTATAAAGTTAGTAAAGCTAATAGGCTCAGTAGGTTCTGTAACACAAACACAAGCATGTAGTCCACCATTGTTGTTGCTGTTATGTGACGTAGCGGTGTCTGATTAGAGTCGAGACGTGGGGTGATGACATCATCTTATCACAAAATATACGGATTGGCTGTACACATGAAAACGCAAAGGTGTCATGTTCAGATCTATCCTGTGGGACCCGGTTTAAAAAAAATTGAACGTGAGCAAGAATATCATACATAACACATAGCCCATTTGTTGCATTTATTACTCAATTCTTGCAGACTCAGATCACCTTTCTTTCTTCAGATCGCCACTACCCTCCACCCAGCCCTCACACATCTGGACAAAAAAGACACGTATGTCAGATTGCTGTTCATAGACTTCAGTTCAGCATTCAACACAATCATCCCTCAACAGCTCATTCATAAACTGGTCCAGCTGGGGCTCAACACGTCGCTGTGCAACTGGCTGTTGGACTTTCTGACCGGGAGACCTCAGGCAGTACGGGTCGGCAGTAACACATCCAGCACCATCACACTGAACACAGGGGCCCCCCAAGGATGTGTGCTGAGCCCCCTCCTCTTCACTCTGCTGACCCATGACTGCAAACCATGATAATAATAATAATAATAAAATGTTTAACTGCAAATATGTAATCTTGCTGATAAATAAAAAGTACTGACCTGGAATGAACCTGTTCAGATTCAAGTGAAATGATTCAAGAGATGTGGACCATCTTGCACATCTGTAGTTTGGCAAGACAATGCCCTCCTTGGTAGTGGTGCCAGTTACAGTGTACAGGAGGACACCTGGTTCTTCCTGAATGCATTTCACATGCTTCATCTGGGTTTGCCATATGTTCTGCATTCTCTCGTGGTCCAAGAGAGGGACACCAAGATAGTCTCTGCCCTTTACCCCCATGAGCTCATTAAGAAGCTGTTCAATCGTTATGATCGTCTGCTGCTCCCCTCTTGTCCGCCTCCTGCAGTGCAACGCCAGTTCCTCCTTGGATATCTGCTGGTCCACTAGTTTTTCAGTGATCCCAGGAACACCTTCTCATTTCAACTGTTCCCTCTTAGCTTGACGAAGCAAGGCAACATCTCCACTGTCCCACTCAAAAATGCAGCTTGACAGTCTGGACATAAAGATGGGGTAAAGAGGATGTGCATCCTTTGTACACCCAGATGTCAGTCGCCGCATGAATTGGTATATGTCAAGCTTTACAACCAGGTCTGGCCACCCACCAAATCTTTGTTTTAGTTTTGTCTGTCATGTGCCCTCTCGACAACATTCACAGTCAACATAGGGAAGCTGAGGAGGAGCCACACCAGCATTGCTGTACCTGCGGATGAGATCAGCAGCCATGGTGTCAAGTGCAGGACCCTCCTGAGCAGTCAGGACACTGATGAGGATTTGGCCCACCTCATTGCTCACAGATGTAAGCCACAAGGCGGTCCCCTTGGCAAGGCCTGATAGCTTCTTGGTGATCTGTGATCACACAGAAAAGACAGTGAATGCCTAAAGCCCAAATAAACTGTTTCCTTTATATGTAAAATACTGAAATAATACTGTTTTTTTATATACAAAGCATTAATTTCATTTTTTGTGTCTTTTCTGCTAATGTTGTATTTTAGACTTTTGTTTGTGAGGTAGGATTTTACAGTGGTAAGAGTTAAAAATATTTACCTTTTTTGTGGAATCCATTTTTAATATATTGCCAAAGGTGGATGTTATGCTGGCTTTTATTTGATCCATTCTGCTTAAGATGTCTCAGCCATAAACAGCCAGCATCCACCGGTGGGAAGGAACAGCCACTGGCTTAGGAGGGTCCTGGAACTTGATAGGGTGCAGGCTTGGCTGAACAACGAAGTCTGAGCATGCGCCAAGGTAGCGACAAACACGCTTAAGCCACTCCTCGCTGTGATTTTCCCTCAGCTGCCTGACCAACCGACTGGGGCTATTACCCAGGGTCCTCTCCCTCAGAAAACGGATCACCCGTATGTCACAGGCATATCTGTATTAAGAAACAAAGTGAAAAAGAGACCCAAAAAAATGGCAAACATTAAAATAAGCTCATTTATAGTGTGTTTGAATGACAAACATTTGTGACACAGGCTAAATAATTTCAGTATACTCACCTTCGTGTCAGGATCAGTCGGAACTCCATTCTGTGTGCCAAATCCAGCTGGTCCAAGATGGTCTTGCTGGTGGAAATGTAACTCGTTTTACAACCAGCTGAACTGCACCAGAGAGTCTCTGTGATCATCAGGTAGTACCTATCCACATCCAAAACATGGCGGGCTCTCTTGTGGGCTCCATAACCTGTGAGCTATTTTCCACACACAGGACAGGACAGCCTGACCCGCCAAAGGTGGTATGGCATCCACAAGAGAAGCCGATGTGTAAAAAAACGCTCTGGAGCGGGGGCCTGATGATAAATGAGCGCTGGCTCCGGTGGATCATACCACAGCTTCAGGTCAGTGCGCAGCCGCTTGTTCTTCCACAGAGCAGATGAAATCCACTTCTGATCCTGAGGTGGTATGGTCCCCATCAGCTTTGCAGGCAGCCAGCCAGGCTCTGAACCAGGAGCAGTCTCCATGTCAGCAGTGGGGTGAGCTGAGCGACCAACCACAGATGGAGAAGCAGAGGTGACAGAAAAAGAGGTGGCAGTGGCAGATGCAGAGGTTACAGGGGCAAGAGGAGCAGAGGAGGTACCAGAGGAGGAGGCGGCAGCAGCTAACATTACCTTTATAAATAAAAAAGGCAAAAATATGTATATACATGATTGCAAGTCACACATAAAATATGCTTATTTGAAGTTAAGTATCATTGTGAAGAAAACCACTTAATTTAAGTGTTTCTCACAGCTCTAGCAGCTACAGATGGTATCGAGGAGGTGGATGTGGACACAGGAGAGGGAGGAAGAGACAGAGGCGAGACAGTCTGAATGTACTTCCTAAGACTGCGAGCAGGCGATGGTGTCCTCCTTGTCATGGCACTTGTGACAGTTCTGGACATGGCAGAAGATTCGGAAGTGCAACTGATGGGCTGAGAGAATATGACCACAGTTTACAACATAATATATAATATTAATCTGCCCTTGTTAGGAAATACAGTAATGACAACATAATTTCAACATATCTTTATGGAATGAAAATAACAGTAGGCTAACAAGAATACCCAGGCATAACAAGAATAAGAGTGCATCATACACTATTGTATTATATGACTGATTATATGATTGTAAAATCAAATTCAAACTGTCATTCTCTTTACATTACCTTGGTTGCAGGCTTCCTGCCCAAATTTAAGTTTGACGTTAAAGCGGCACCCTGAGACCCACCGAACCGCGGCTTGATAAACTGAAAAAATGTTTTTTTAAAAAGTCATCTTAAGAGGAGCCTTGTAAATTAAAATGCATATATTTGAATATGTAAAAAATTAAATATCAGTATCAGTAAATCCTCATTACGTACTGATGCTATAGTCAAAATTGGCTTGCGGGGTGAGTCGTCCAGGTGTTGCTGTCTGCCCAGGTGTTGCTGTCTGCCCAGGTGTTGCGGCAGATGATGCAACAAGTGATGCAGATGAGGGACCTGGTGCCATTGAAGAGGATACTGACATGGAAGTCTGCAGATTAAGAGAAAAGATTTTATTTATTTTTAGATACCTTTGTTGTATGGAATCCACAACTACATGTCTGTGTCCCTCCAAACAAAGACATCTGTCCCCTCAACTGCACTGGACATTTTACAATCTGTAATATTGTTTGACAGTGAATCATAAAAATGTGACCCCTTTCAATATGACATAGCTTTATGTTGTATGATTGTACACACATCACTTTATCTAAATTTACCTTCAGATACATGTCATGCCACTTTCTCTGGCGGGGTGCCGGCCTGTTTCCTGCCTCAGAAGGCCAGACCCCTACAGCAGCAAACTTTCGCAGGCGCGACATCCACTCCTCGTCGCCCATGGCCCTGTGCTTTTTGTGTTTGGAAGCCATCTTCCATTACTAGAGTAAATTAAATTGTAACTATTAAATTTAAATTTGTAACTATTCAGTACATGGTATAACCATATCAACATGGGTAGTTTTAACTATAAAAATCCTGTATATAGATAGCATTTGTAAATCAGCAAATTCTAGTACACTTCACCTCAGTGTATAATATATTAATGCATAGTTATAGAAGTAATTTTGATAGCATTTGTAAATCAGCAAATTCTAGTACACTTCACCTCAGTGTATAATATATTAATGCATAGTTATAGAAGTAATTTTGATAGCATTTTTAAATCAGCAAATTCTAGCACATTTCACCTCAGTGTATAATATATTAATACATAGTAGCACATATAGAAGTAATTTAGTACAATCATATTAAACTGTTGGTGTTCCAGTGTTCCGCCGGCGGTACACTGCGACCGCAGGGGGTAAAGTTCGTCAGACACAAAAACAACAACAAAAAAAATCTGAACATGTCATATATCTCTGTATATACAATCAACACAGCAGGTACAGTCAGTGTCTTTGTCAGACCACCAACAACCAAATAAACAATAACAAACATGAAATAACTCACATATGAAGCCTCCTGATCCATAAAATTCCACCAAAAACGGTGTTGTTACACTGCAAAGGGTCCAGAGATCCAATTCCGTTCAATATTTAGTCCATAACACATGTATATGTTGATAAACATCCACGGAATGTAGTAGTATCATTTCACATTAGCTGACGGAGCTATCCACTCTTCTGTGTTTTCCGTCTATTCTCATACAAACAAAAGGAATTATTTGATGTCAAAATGGCCGCTGAGATCTGACCTTTTGACTGACACCTCATTTGAACCAATAGCTGCATCTTACAGGGGTCAGCATACCGCGAAAGCTAATGAGCGTCCAGCATTGGAAATGACGCGGCTCTCGTTTGATGGACAGTAGATCGAACCAATTGCATTATAGTCTGCAAATGACTGTCGTTTCTGATAGCCAATGAGCTTCTAAACAGACTGATATGACGCTTTAGGGGGTCGGTCCAGGCTATCATGCCCAAATCTTGCCAAGTACACCCGGCTGCAGCCTGCAGATCGAGGCGGGGCTGCACCTGGGGCGGGGCTGCACGTGCAGCCCCGCCCACAATGCTTCTCATTGGTTAGTGGCAACATAGACATATAATATAACTAGACACGTTAATGTCAGGTGTTCATGAGATGGATTGCTTGGGGGAAGAAACTGTTCCTGTGTCTGGTCGTTCTGGTGCTCAGAGCTCTGTAGCGTCGACCAGACGGCAGCAGTTCAAAGAGGGAGTGTGCTGGATGTGAGGGTCCAGAGTGATTTTGCCAGCCCTTTTGCTCACTCTGGATAAATACAGTTCTTGGAGAGTAGGGAGGGTTGTACCAATGATTCGCTCAGCAGTCCGGACTACCCTCCATAGTCTTCTGAGGTCAGATTTGGTAGCTGAGCTGAACCAGACAGTTATTGATGTGCAGAGGACGGATTCAATGATGGCAGAGTAGAACTGTTTCAGCAGCTCCTGTGGTAGGTTGAACTTCCTCAGCTGGCGAAGGAAGTACAACCTCTGCTGGGCCTTTCTCACAATGGAGTCTATGTGAATGTCCCACTTCAGATCTTGGGAGATGGTGGTGCCCAGGAACCTGAATGACTCCACTGCAGTCACAGTGCTGTTCATGATGGTGAGTGGGGGGAGATTAGGGGGGTTTCTCCTGAAGTCCACGATCATCTCCACTGTTTTGAGCGTGTTAAGCTCCAGGTTGTTAAGACTGCACCAGACAGCCAGCTCCTTAACCTCCTGTCTGTAGGCAGACTCGTCACCACCCTGAATGAGGCCGATCAGTGTGGTGTCGTCTGCAAACTTCAGGAGCTTGACAGAGGGGTCTTTAGAGGTGCAGTCGTTGGTGTAGAGGGAGAAGAGCAGTGGGGAGAGAACGCAGCCCTGAGGGGCTCCAGTGCTGGTGGTGCGGGTGCTGGATGAGAATTTTCCCAGCCTCACAAGCTGCTGCCTGTCTGTCAGGAAGCTGTTGATCCACTGACAGACGGAGGTAGGGACGGAGAGCTGTGTCAGTTTATTCTGAAGGGTGTCCGGGATGATGGTGTTAAAAGCAGAGCTGAAGTCTACAAACAGGATCCTCACATAAGTCCCTGGTCTGTCCAGATGCTGCAGGGTGAAGTGCAGTCCCATGTTGACTGCATCATCCACAGACCTGTTTGCTCTGTAGGCAAACTGCAGGGGGTCCAGTAAGGGTCCAGTGGAGGCCTTCAGATAAGCCAAAACCAGTCTTTCAAATGATTTCATGACCACAGACGTTAGAGCCACAGGTCTGTAGTCATTAAGTCCAGTAATTTTGGGTTTCTTTGGGACAGGGATGATGGTGGAGCGTTTGAAGCATGAGGGGACTTCGCACAGCTCCAGTGATCTGTTGAAGATCTGTGTGAAAATGGGGGCTAGCTGGTCAGCACAGGATTTAAGGCAGGCTGGTGACACACCGTCTGGGCCTGGTGCTTTCCTTCTTTTGTTCTTTATGAAGACCTGCCGCACGTCATCATCACTTATTTTCAGTGCAGGTGTGGGGGAGAGGGGGGTTGCTAGAGGTGTTAATGGTTGTGTGGAGAGGTGTTCAGTGCGGGGTGTTTTTTCAAACCTGCAGCAAAAGACATTCAAATCGCCTGCTAGTTGTTGATTCTCCACAGTGCTGGGGGATGGTGTCTTGTAATTTGTAAAGTCTTTCATACCTTTCCACTTTTATTGCCAAGTATGCTTGTGCATACAAGGAATTTGTTTTAGTGTCATAAGCTTCCAGTTCACAGAGACAACAACGACACACAGACAATAAAAATAAGATGAGAATAAAAAAAAAACAAATATAAATAAACAAAATAATAATAATAATAATAATAATTGAAACAAATGATTGTATATACCGCTGTGCAATAGATGATAGTATGGGATAGAATAAAAGGATATACATGGAGGTGGTAGCAAATAAATATAAGGTCATTGCACATTGTTATTGCATAATGGGGAGGGGGCATTTAACTGTTCATAAGTTGGGTTGCCTAAGAAGAAACTGTTATAATAAATACATGTACTAATAAATACAACAACAGCTGAGAGTATTAACATTCTGAACACTGTAAGCACATCTACAAAAGTAAATATTTCAAACAAGGAGCTGCTTGAAAGGATAGTTCACCCAAAAATTAAAATTTTGGTCTATGACTGTACCTGTATATACTTCCATACTACCCCCCCATACAATGGAAGTAAATGGGGATCACCAACTGTTTGGTTACCAAGTTTCAAGTTTCAAGTTTTATTTGTCACATACACAACTATACAGAGATTGTATAACCAGCAGTGAAATGTGAATCAGGTCCGCTCCATGGACAGTGCAAATATTGTAGAATACAACAAGGGAAGTATGCATAAAATAAAATGAATAACAAATAAGATATAAAGCACAGAATATAAAATATAAAGTATATGAGAATGTGCATGACGGTGTGCTGTAGAATTAAATATTAAGATAAGCATGACTGAACGGGGGGGGGGGGGGGGTGCAAACAGTTAGGACACGGTGACATAAGCAGCAATCACAAAAAGAATAAATATAAAATATGATAAGATATCAAGATACAGAGAGTGTTGTGTGCAAATGACAGTATTGTGTGCAAATGACAGTATTGTGTGCAAATGACACTGTCAGTGTGAGGTAGATGATAATGAGTGTGAGTATATTACTGATTGTGAGTGATTAGTAAGTGGAGTCATGTTGATGTTAAGAGGCTGGGTTCAGTTCAGTTTGAATTCAGGAGCCTGATGGCCTGGGGGAAGAAGCTCCTCCTGAGTCTCTCAGTTTTTGCCATCAGGCTGCGGAAGCGCTTACCAGATGGCAGCATAGTGAAGAGACAGTTTCCAGGGTGATTTGAGTCCTTGGTGATTTTGACAGCTCTGCTTCTGCAGCGTTTGATGTAGATGTCCTGCAGAGAGGGGAGAGCAGACCCAGAGATACGCTCAGCTAAGCGCACAACTCTCTGCAGGGCCTTGCAGTCCTGACTGGAGCTGTTTCCATACCACACTGAGATGCACTGAGTCAATATACTTTCTATGGTCCCTGCATAGAAAGTTTTCAGGATTGATGGTGAGACCCTGAATTTCCTCAGCTGTCGCAGATGGTACAGTCTTTGCCTGGCTTTCTTAACCTGTGTTTGGATGTGTGTAGTCCAAGTCAGGTCCTCGGAGATGTTTACACCGAGGTACTTGAAGCTGCTTACTCTCTCCACAGGGGTCCCGCTGATCACAAGAGGAGTGTAGGGCAGCAGGTGTTTCTTTCTGAAATCTACAATCAGCTCTTTAGTTTTTCTCACATTCAGAGAGAGACAGTTGTCCTGGCACCATGATGTTAGTCTCTCTACCTCATCCAAGTATGCAGTCTCATCATTGTTGGAAATGAGGCCCAGAACCACAGTATCATCAGCAAATTTGATAATAGATGTGGAGCTGTGAGAGGACACACAGTCATGTGTGTAGAGAGAGTAGAGCAGGGGACTCAGAACGCAGCCCTGCGGGGCTCCTACATTCAGGGTGATGGAGTTTGAGGTGTACTGGCCTAGCTTCACCACTTGAGGTCTGCCGGTGAGGAAGTCTTGAATCCAGTCACAGAGTGTAGTGTTTAGGCCGAGGCCTGTGAGTTTATTAGTCAGCTTGATGAGGACTATGGTGTTGAAAGCTGAGCTATAGTCTATAAATAGCAGCCTTGCATAGTTACCATTGCTGCTGTCAATGTGTGTGAGGGAGGAGTGAAGTATGTGAGAGATGGCATCATCAGTTTATCTGTTGGGACGATAGGCAAACTGAAGAGGGTCCAAAGTAACAGGGATGGATGAGCTAATGTGGCTCTTAACAAGTCTCTCAAAAACCTTCATGACTATAGATGTGAGGGCCACTGGATGATAGTCATTCAGGCAAGAGGGTTTATTGTTCTTAGGCACAGGGATGATGATGGATTTTTTAAGGGAGGTGGGAACTACAGAGGTAGCAAGGGACTCGTTGAAGATAGAAGTGAACAAACCAGCAAGCTGATCAGCGCAGGACCTCAGGACACGGCCAGTAATCCCGTCAGGTCCAGCCGCTTTCCTGATGTTCACTCCCTTTAGTGCCCTCCGAACCTCGTCCTCCGTCACGGTGATCACATAATCCTCGCTTCTCTGCCTGCTGCTTCCTGACGCGCTGCTCGGCAGAGCCGCGCTGCCGCCATTGCTTTCAAATCGGCCGTAGAAGGTGTTTAATTCTTCGGCCAGCGACGGATCTGCACTCACCTCCGCGGAGGATTTGTTCCCAAAGGCACAGATGGTCCTTAGTCCCTGCCACATGCGTCGGGAGTCATTGAGCTGGAAATGAGACTCAATTCTCTCTTTGTATCGATGTTTGGCGGCACTTACAGCTTGTCTGAGAGCATAACACGATGCTTTGTACACTGATAAAAACAACTTGTAGGATTTACTTGATAAAATCATTGTAACAATTTGCACTCAATTTTTCTTAGTAAATTTTACTGCTGTGATATCAAGTACAACTTACTTGCCAGTATCAAGTAAAATGTACTTAACTCTAAATGTAACATTTGTGAAGACATTAAGTAAATGTTACTTAATTATATTTAACTTAGCAGGTTGTATTTATTAAAAGTAATTAAGTAAATTGAATTTTAAAAGAGACATCACTGTTGTGAAAATATCAAGTAAATTTTATAAATCTGTAATATTTACTGTTATGAAGTAATTAAGTAGATTTTATAATGTCTGCCCATTTCACATTTTGAATTACTTAGTTTAATGAATTTATATTACTCACTATTATTATGTAAATGTTGCTTTTTTTAAGTGTTACCAAATAAATGTAATAATTTTCTCTGCATCAAATACTTTTATCACAAATCACAATTAAATACAATAAAGTTGAACAGTTTATTATGTCAACATTCACAATGAACCATTAAATCAGTAATCTTCACATCAACTGATTAGTAGTTAAGGTACATTCAGTAACTTCTCTGATAATTTGCAATAACTGTAGAATTAACCTTGTACGGTTCGACTAAACCTCAGCAGCCAACAGTGGCATAACTAACATTAATGACGAGCACATGCATAGTCCAGCTGAAACAGAATGGTCACTTTTCCTTAATGCTCATTCAAGCATCTGCTGTTCTGTAAAATCAAAACAAAAACCAACATAATTTCCCCTAAAGAAAAGGAAAATCCATTCTACTCCATCCAACACAGATCTGGAATGATATTTTTCAAATACCCAATTAGAATCTTACAATTCACTGAAACAATGCAATAACAGCATTCAAACCGACACTAAGTGCTCTTAAAACCGTAACACATTAAAACATTTCAAAAGTTAAAAGTAGTCAACAGTTCTGGATAGTTCTTCCTTTGGCCTTTGCCTCTAATAAACATTAACTGAAAGATCAGGTGTTAATTCTTGGCATTTCTCAACAGGAGTGTGAGCAAGACAACATCACTAAAGTCAACTACTTTTTTTTATCTAGTTACTTGCATATTAATGTGGTCAAGTGTTCTGAAATGGATATTTATATTCACACTGACACAATCTTTATTCCACAGTGCCCTTTTTTTTATATCTTACACCAGCAAAATACATAGTCAACAACAAATGCAACAATATATCTAACAAGTAGTCGTGACCAAATTTAACCACATTAAACAGTCTTTTGGGGAATCAAAACTTAAGGCAGGTCCAAGTCTGTGTGTTTGACAGTGAAATATCCATAAAGACAAGCTCTCCTGCACATGAGCGTTGGGTCCAATAGAGCCGAATCTATCTTTTCAAGTTTTTGTTACAATCGTTGAGATGGAGATGTAAGTTGGATGTAAGTTACCAACAGCCTCGATTGTACAGCACGTGCCATGTCAATAGCATTTAGGAGAGCAACTTCAACTTTAAAGATTGCACTTTTGGGGTCATCTTAACACCATCCAGGTCCAGGAAAAGTTTCTGGAACACCTCAAAGGTGTAGCGCAGTGTTGGGGGGTATGCCAGGTTGAGGGCATAAATAAGCCCCATCAGCAGTGTGCAAGCTTTTGCAGTACTGCCACATCCTGAAAACATCTCCCTGCCTTCCAAAAGGATGGACACATCGACTGGATCCTCTCGATCAGCACCATGGACGACCAGTATCTTAAGGATATGTTCAGCGGCATTACTGCGAGTGTCCTCCTGCATACAGTTTATAAGAAAGAAAGAACACAATTCTATTGAGAAACAAATACAAAAGAGATTCATTATCAGTGCAGAACGAACATGCTTGCTAAAAATTACTAAACATAACTCACATTATGTTAAATTCAGTATAATGTGTTTTACAGTGAGTCAACATTAGTAAAAAATGAGTAGAACATTGCGCAAGACAGCTGCAATTCACAGATTGTACCCATAAAATGAATGTTGTTCGAAACCATACATTGTGTGCCTCTGCACCTTTACAGTGCCAGGAAACCCTATGACTTTGTAATATCCAGACTACGTTTAAGTTGTGACTGCACATAATTTGGACCATTGCTGAGTGGAAAATCTTCATGTTTGTGTCTTTTTCACTTGCACTTAAAAATGATTTTTATGAAACAAAAAGAAAATCATGCTTTACCGGGCAATCTTCAAATAGCTCTTCTTCTTTCTCGCCGAGGTACAGGATAAGGCTGCGGATGACAGTTTCACGTCTCATCTCAATGCTTTGGTTCTGTGAACAGATTGATAATGTGTCAATACTGTGTGCATTACAAGCAGGAGTTGTCCTGCATATATACCTGCATGCAGTTTTTGTGTGTGCAGTTTTCTGCAGATTTTAACAAGTTAAATTTAAGTTTTTAAAAAGACCATTTTTTATATATATATATATATATATATATATATATATCCCAATCCAATACAGTTTTATGACCCGTCAAAAACACATGCATTTACTTATCTATTTGTGGATTTTAGACATTTTTTTTAAAGATTACCTGCTGTGTAAGTGTGAGAGTGTGTGTGAGACAGAAGAAAGAGTGAGAGAGACTTTCTCCCTGCATGACTATTTTAAATAAGCCTACCCGGCTCAGTCTGTCCATAAACGGCCTCAGCTTGGTCCCGATGACACCTCCCTTGGCCATCATCAGGGCAATAAGTTTTGTTGTGTAGTGGTCAAGTTTATACATAAAGCTCTGCTCCAGTGAAACTGTAGTTATTCTCCTGAATTCCTCCTTTATCTGAATTGACAAAAAAAAATTACAAAATTAGGAACTAGGCCAAATAGTCTGATGCCGAGTTTAAATCCTGTAGATATTAATAATAATGTATACTTTATTAATCCTGCAAGGGGAAATTCCAATCTTTTCACTCTGTTGTTATTACACACATTACACACAGGCCTGAATTACACACACAAGCTAAGCCTATACATGCACTAATGGAGAGATGTCAGAGTGAGGGAGCTGCCCATGGAAAGGCGCCCTGAGCACCTTGGCAGTGCCCAGGAGGTGAACTGGCACCTCTCCAACTACCAATCCACCACCATACTTTGGTCCGTATGGGGACTTGAACCAGCGACCCTCCGGTTCCCAACCCAACTCCCTACAGACTGAGCTACTGCCACCCCCAATCCCATTAATGGATGACAAAGCAAGGACTTGTTACAATGATAAACTCAAAAAGAGAGACACAAATATGGCTTCCAATTTTAAATGGTTGTTACTGCCCAATAGAGCAGGTATAATTTTTAAGGGTTTATAGATTCACCTACCTCAGCTTCACAAAACAAAGCAGGCCATCTCTCTCTGAAGTCTTCAGCTGCAGGACTACCACTCACAACTTCGAGCCTTCGATAGGAGAATGTTTTGGCCATTTTTTCTTGAATCACCTTGTTGTTGTTCTTCTTCTTTACCTCGTTAAGAAGCTCCTGTCTCTCTAACTCCAGAGTGTCGCTAGTTTCTCCACTTGGATGTGGAGGAAGGTAGTTCACCTCTGCCCTCTTTGGTCGCTTGCAATTTTTTGCAGGATTTCTCTCACCATGGGGTTTCCTTTTCAAGGAGTTGATATCAAGCTCAGGACAAGGAACTTCACGCCTTCTCATTTTGGAACGGTAATTAGCCATCTTGTATCTAAGACGCTGCTGCCAACCATACATGCCTGCATATGAGGTTCCAGGCTCTTTTAGACATGGATGCTTTTTTAGCAGAGCTTCTACAACTGCCAGTATTTGAAGGCCAGAGGGATAGGCAGTGTAGTGGAATATTGCTTCAGCAAGTTTCTCAAGTATGTCAGAGTTCATGCTTGGATTTTGAAGGAGTGAGCCATCAGTTTCATAGGCCTTATTTCCTGCTTGAAGGGGCAGTTCAACATTATATGAAAAGGTGGGTATCTCAAAGATAGTTGGCCACGGTTCAGATCGAAACTCTGGGGACCTTGGTAAAATGATGGTGTCGGATGAACTAACCGAGGAACCGTCTTCCTGGCCCAGTGGCACTGAAGGAGAGGAGGCAGCATCCTCATTGATGGGAGTCAATGTGAGAGTAACGGAAGAAGGTTCATTTCTAACAAGTTTGATTGTGTCTTTGTTCTTAATGACATCTGTTGACGTAAGAGTGAAGAACTGATCATCAAAATCTTTGTCCATGTACATAACAGTAAAACTCCCTTGGAGTTGAAAATGATTCTGTGCGGCTGCCAAAAATTCATCAACAGTGCTAGGGATTCCATCTGGTAGGGTTAACTTGTGGACTTGGGTCTCTTCAATGATAATACGTAGTTGAGTTGGGGCAGACATTATCACAACCGTGTGCCAAGTACAACTGCAAGAGAAAACAAAGACATGATTCTATTAGACAAGAGCGAATAAGATATCTCCCCACAAGAGCCTATGATTAATGCATGCTCTACATAGATCAGAAAAAAGTATACAATTGATATGTTTAAAACAAATTTAAATCTGGAAAAAAAAAAAGAAATGGGTCCTGACAAGTTATTGGATGATAATAATAAGGCACATGTCGGTTACAAACAATTATACTTTACCTAGTTTGACAAGCAGATGTGGTGTTTTAGAGATACCATGCGATTGCCTTCCACTGAATAGGTAGCCAGTGGGTATGTGTCAGTGAGTTGTGGCTGCTCAAGTACTTTGACTAAGCTTGTGGACTCCAACTTGAAACATCTCAAATGCTCACAGTACCATGCACTTTGCAGTTTCACTACAAACACCAAGCTGTCACGAACAATGATGATTTGTAGTATTTCAGCAAATTCAGGCAACCCACCAGTGGAGCCATATACCAACATCATGCCAATGCCATAACTGGTTCCCTGAAAGTCTACCCTCTTTGTCAAATGAACAACTGTCTCTCCAGGAAATTTCTGTGATACAAAATCTTGTATGTTCTCATTTACAACCTCTAATGGAACTGTTGACATCTTTGATACAGAGATATCAGGTTTTTTGACATTTGAACCATGGAGATGGTATGCAATCATGGACTGGTGTTTTTTTGCCATTGACATCAAAATGTTACGGAAGCAGCTAGCATGTCTCACTATCCTCTTAAAGAAGCGGTGCTTGGCTTCAAACCTCATCGTCCATAAGGACACAAGTGGGCCGAATACTTTAATGAGCTGCGGGTAATGCTCTAAAAAATGGTGCTTTGGAATCAATTTCCCTTGTGGAAAAACACTGAAAAATCTATGTCTATGCTCAGCAATAAGACTATCTAGGTGACCAATGCTTTCATCCGTGTGGGTAGGTGACATAACCAACTCAACAACATCTTTGAGTGTCATCAACAACTGCCATGCCTGTTCCTCTTCCTGTACTTTCCAGCCAACCATAAGTGGAAGCAGCCTCAGTAGGCACCAATTTTCATGTGCGTTACCACCGATGGTTTTACGGGAGGCAAAGGTTGCTGGTATACCTTGGGGACAATTTGTCTCGTCTTTCCACTTATATGGGAACTGTTTGATGACTCTGTTGAGCTCTTCAAGAGAAAAATATTTTTTCTTTATCAAGACATCTAAACACAGTGCCAACTCTACAGGTACAATGCCCTCAAGTAAATCATGCAGAATATCGGGAGGATAGCCTGTTGTCACGTGAAAATTATTTAATCTTTGAGTGATCGCACAATGCCTTTTTACTCCGTGGCTAGGGGTGTTGCTATCCAGCGCTACTTCAACGTCCAACTTGTGTTGCGGCTTTGTCCTACCAGGGAATGCTCCTGTCCTGACTTCAAGTTCCTGAAACTGGGACCTCTCTCCAATACAAAATCTGCAAACATATGTCCCACTGAAACTTTCAACAAACCCTCCAACTGAGTGGGCACCAAGATTATCTGCAATCACAGAAAATACAGTGCCCTTTATGATTTTTCCCAAACAGGGCACAAAAACACCATCCTCTTCAAAGCTTTTCAAATCACTTAATAATGGCTCAAGGACTCTGGGATAGCCAAATGTCTTAATGTCATCAGCCTTGCACAAAACAGCTAGGTAAATTGATGATAATGTAGATCTTAATACAGTCGGAATATCAGCCAACACCCAATAGACACCTGTTACCTTGTGCTTCTTACGAGAGGTTCCTAAAGGATTGCATATTTCAAAATCATCACAGTAGAGTAGAAGTGAAAGTCTTAACTCCTCTCCAGATAGAAATGTGTTTTCCTTGAAATGGGAACCATCATGAAAACTACTATACTGACCGGAAGAAACACAATGTCTTGAACTCTTCAACACTTTCTCCTGAATGTCACTATTTTTAAGAATTTGTGACAAGGATTGCAAAATTGGTACATATTGGAAAGTCCTTCCCTCTTTTGCATCAAGTATATACTCCAACGGTTCAACAATAGAGAAATGTTCCTTTAAGTACTGATTTCTCTTATATGCTGTGCCAAGAGGACCTTCTTCACTAAAGGCTGCACTAATAGGATTTAACTGGCAAATGCGTTTTACCAAATCTGTGATTACAAATTCTTCAACAGCGCAGTTATGGTTTTCAAATGTGTCATGGACAATGCTTTTGATAATGGGTGCAGATGCTGAACTAGTAATAAATTGAAGCTCCTCTACAATCTCATTTATACATCTACTGGGCACATTGAAGATGCAATCTAATTTAAGTAATAAGGAAAAAAGCTCATCAAAAATGGCTTTACCTAAATCTTCTCCCTCTTTCACAAGTGTTTCATCAGAAGACACTTCACTTTCATCTAACAAACAGCTGTTATCTGCTGTTTCCTGACTTGAATGTGTCTGAAATACAGTATGTTTAAAATCTTCAAGGCAGTGAGGATTGTGCTTCCTACTTTTATGTGAGGCAAAAGTTGAATATATATTAGTATTGTAGTCACAATCTTTAAAAACACAATGAACAGTTTCGTGCTTTTTTAAATGAACTCCGAGGTGTTCAAAATATTGCCTCTCGGTGTGATAACTACATGAATTACATACAAGACATGAAAATGACGCAACTTGCCCTGACTGTTCAGTTTGTGTATGATCTCTGGACAAATGTGTGCGAAGAGCACCCCAACCTTTAAATGAACAAGGACAGTCTGAGTACAAGCAGGGCAGTGATCGGCCTTGACCAGTGTGTAGATGTTTCAGTCTATAATGTTTTAAGAGGTCTAAACGTTTTGATGACCTGAAACTGCAAATTTTACAAGACCATCTCATAACATAGGAGGCCTACTGTTTCTCCCTGATGACACCTGTGTTGTAACGCCTCAATCTCTCTTCCTCCCTAGACCTCAGTTGTCCACTGTATTGGTTCCTCCTGAGAACAAGGTCACCCTGTAAAAGAACAGACACAATTTGTGATGTTAAAATAATACTCTAAAAGTTAATGCCAAATGTATTTACAATTCATATTACATTACACAATAAAGAACAGGGAAAAATAAGAGCAGCAATATTATAGTATTGTTACAAAGATTTCTACTGGCCTGTATGAGACTAATGTTGCCGCGTCAGACCAGTCACTGATATCACAACGCACTGCTGTACTGTTCTGTTACCTGTTGAGAGAAACAAAATGTTGCATTGAGTTCTAATTTACATTGTGTTTAAATGCCTTTTAATACAGCATTGAGTTTGTGACGAGTTTGGACCTGATAACTGGCATGGCAACGAGGCGGAGGGGCTTGCCGCCCATTGCATTCAAAGTTAACTGTTCCTGCTTCAGCTCCTAGACTGAGATGCACAGGGCTGAAGCTACTGATGCTAACTTTGGGCTAACCGTTAGCCCAACTCCTCCCTCACTTTAGCCGTGAAAGGCTGTGGTCTAACGTTAGGTTTTAAAAACATTACATTTTATTTTCATTAAAAAGGTGACCGGACCTTCATACCGTTAGCTCACTAAAATAAAATGGCTGACATCATACAGGCACCTGCTACACAACAATGGTTAATTGGTATCCAAGTTCACCTGCCATCTGATACTGCATTTTTCCAAACTTTCCTTCTTTGGTGCAGACTAGCTTTGATAAATTATTTGCTGCGAAATTTTCAGTGGATATAAAAATGACTAACGTTAGACGCTTTTAAATAAGGCTAACATTAGGACACACACACAGGCAGCCAGCACGTTAACGTTACATCGATTTCCTTACAGACCGTAACACGACAGTTTGAGCTTAATCACGGCCAACTAACATTAAATTACTCTGAAGTTAACCAGACTGGGTTACCTTTTCTACAAGAACGCGGCTAACTAACGTACATTTAATCCCCTCTATTTTTGACTAACCACCAGTCTCAACTTTAGAAGTGGATAATGGCGGCGCTTTAGCTAACGTTATTATGATTAAAACTCACGTTCAGTTAATTTTGAACCGTAACGTCTATGCAATAATCAAACCATCAAAATGAACACATAGTTGTTATCACAAATCTAAAATAGAAAAGTCAAAACTTACCGAAAATAAGTCAGCCATGTAAAAGCGACATCCCAAACCGACCGTCTCTGCCACACACAACTGAACAAGCTGCATCTTGTTGTAAAAAAAAAAAAACGCGCGCGGATTCAAACGCACTTTGCTTTTCAGATTAAAATTTACTTAGTATTTTTAGGTGAATGTGCTGTGACTATAAATCATTAAATAGTATTTGTAAATATATGATAAAATTTACTCTTTCTTCTCAGTTATGTTATTACATGAATAAATTGTGTAAATTTTACTTAATATATTATAGTTCCAGCTTAAACTTGATTTTACAATGTATAAATTACATGAATTAATGTAATAGATTTTACCATACCACAAAGTCATTATTTTCAGTGTACACGCTCATATTCCCAGACAAAAGAGCCTCGTTGTATGCGGCAGTGCGTTTGTTAACCGCATCACGGATTGTTCTGTCCACCCACGGTTTCTGATTTGGGAAGGTCCTTACAGTTATTGTTTCTGTAGCTTGTTCGGTAAGTGTGTTTACAAAGCTCACTGCTACCTCCGTGAACTCAATGACGTCAGATGAGCTCGCCCTGAACATGTCCCAGTCGACGTCATCAAGAGCCACCTGCAGCATAGCTTCCGAGTGGGAGGACCAACGCGTCACCTCCCTCTTCACCGGGGGTTCCTGTGTGAGTCTTTGTTTATATTCCGGTGTGAGGAAAATGGCGGCGTGGTCTGATTTACCAAAAGACGGTAGAGAGCGGGCCTTGTAGGCATTCTTAAACTGAGAGTAGCAGTGATCCAGTGTATTCGGTCCTCTAGTTGGACAGGATACATGCTGGTGAAAGTTCGGCATGACCTGCCTGAGGTTGGCTTTGTTAAAATCCCCCGCGATGATAAAGGCAGCGTCAGGATGTTTGTTAATGTAGCCGCTGAGCACATCGTGAAGTTTAGACAAAGCCAAGCTGGTGTCTGCCTGAGGTGGAATGTAAACGGCAGTAGCGATGACCGCGGAGAACTCGCGGGGCAAATAGAATGGGCGGCAAATAATGGATAGATGTTCCAGAGGAGGCGAGCAGGATCGCGACAGAGAGGAGATATTCCTGGGGTCACACCATTTCTTGTTAGTCATGAAGCACACTCCTCCACCCTTGGATTTACTGGCCTCGGCTGTTCTGTCCATCCGTAAAACAGAGAAGTTGTCAGACGGCGTTACAGCAGTGTCCGGAACCGAGGGCGTGAGCCATGTTTCAGTCAAACAGATGATGTTACAGTCCCTTATGTCCTGTTGGAAACTTATCCTGGCTCTAAGATCGTCCATCTTATTATCCAAGGATTGGACATTAGCGAGCAGAATGCTCGGTAAAGGAGGACTGTGGGCTCTTTTCCTCAATCTGTTGCGAATTCCAGCGCTTTTTCCACAGGGTTTCTTGTACCGTCTCCTGTGGCCTTTGTTCTCTGCGTTCCGAAGAATCTCAAGAGGCCACGATGGATTCGTATTCGGTGATAAAGTGTCCTGAACCAGGTTAGTGAAGCGGTTTCCAATGTCCAAGAGTGTACTTTTGTCGTAGGTGATCAGTGCCGACGTTATGTGTGCAAAAAGAGAAATTAAAAATAAGTTAAAAAGTAAATAAAAGCACAGTCTTAGCGGAGCGACCTGGACGGCAACCGAACATTGCAGCGCCATCTTGGACTGTTAAATGAATCATACTTTTTGTTGAATTATTATTTTTAAATGTAGTTTACTGTTTATTTTAATATATGAATAACTAATAATGCTAATAATAATAATATCTAAATATTTATCATTTAATTCACAGAAAAAACTATATAAATTTGTATAGCTATTATTAATATGAATTTGTCCTATATTACTTCTGCTGGTTCAGTTTTGCCACTGTATTTATTTTTAAGGGGCTTATTTTGGGAACACTATATTCTAATCAATCATAATCCCACCAAAACCACACACACTAACGTTTCTAATGCTGCCTTCAAGTGCTCTCGGAATTATCGTAAATACGAGTTTCCTAGGTAAACACTGCACATGAATGCCCTCCCATTTCGAAACTTTAATGCGATGAGCTCGTAATCACAACTTCAATAGTGAGAATTATTAAATTTCCGATAGAACGTGAAGGCGGCATTAGGCCTTACAGGCGCGCAGATGGCACTGGGGACGGGGGGGACATGACCCCCCCAGATTCACAGTGACCCGATCCGTCCCCCTCACTGTCTCTACGAAAGGTGACATCGGTAAACAGAGGATCAATCAGGGTTTCCTCTAGTTGCGGCCCGGACCGCCGCTCCTTTAAACGTGCACGAAGCGATTTTTGAAAAACGCTTTTAACGCAGTGCCTGACCAAGTCCCAAAACACACTTGCAGCCAACCAGCAGTGAGGGGGCGTGTCTTGTACTGATAGACAGAAGAGAGCGCTCAATTTGAGTATACAGGACGGATATTAGCAGATCGACTACAGATAGAGACAAATGGCAGATAAAAAAAGAGGAAAATATCAAAGAAACAAAACATTAAAAAGAAGGGTTATGATCAGGCAAGAGGTAGGACCCGCGTAAATATCGGAGCAGCTTTCCAGCGGTGGAGAGAAACTTAAGGAGCGGGAAGGACTCGAATCGGACGCCGAGGTTGTGTTATTTCTTTTTGACAGGTGAGTAACGTTGATTTTGCTTTGTTTCACACAACTTATCCTTGTTGGCTTTTGCTTGAATATGCTTGTGTCTTCTTCACTTGTTTCCGCGATCGTCGTCGCCATGGTTGTGTACGTACATGTGGGGCGGAGGTATCAAAATAGGGGCGAGGTCTTTTTCTCCAGTCTTCAGTGTCACATGATCTTCAGAAATCATTCTAATATGCTGATTTATAATCAATGTTGGAAACCGTTGTGCTGCTTCATACTTTTTGGGATGTGTGATATTTTTTCTGTATTCTTTGATATATAAAAAGTTAAAAAGAACTGTTTATTCAAAATATAAATTTTGTGTTACAATACACACTACTATTCAAAGATTTCGGGTCAGTAATTTTTTTCTTTGCTTTTTTAAAGAAAATAATACTTTTATTCAGCAAGGATGTGTTAAATGGATAAAACGTGATAGTAAAGACTTATATTGTTAGAAAAGATTTATATTTTAAATAAATGCTCTTTTGAACTTTTTATTAAATCAAAGAAAACAGTATCAACGGTTCCAAAAAAATATGAAGTAGCACAACAGTTTCAACACTGATAATAAATCAGCATATTAGAATGATTTCTGAAGGATCATGTGACACTGAAGACTGGAGAAATTATGCTGAAAATTCAGCTTTGATCGCAGAAATAAATTATGTTTTAAACTATATTAAAATAGGAAACCAGTATTAGAAATTGCAATAATGTTTCACAATATTACAGATTTTTTTCTGTATTTTTGATCAAATAAATACATCCTTGTTGAGCATAAGATGGCTCCGTTAAAAACAAGGTCAATTATTTATTAGGCTTATAATATAGGCCTAACATAATATAATATAATATCAAAACAAACTGAAGCATTTAAACAGATAGGATAGAATAGAATAGAAGACAAACTGAAGTATTAAAACTCAGATCTGTAAGTTAAATATAAAAAAAGTGAATTCTTCTATAGCTATCTAAACATTCACAGTTCGCACAATACACCTGCGTGTGACTGTAAATGTACCGTTCTGTGTCCATCATCCGCTATTTCCAGCACTTAATCAAGCCACTCTTCTTTAATACATGATGACGTTTTATTTCACATGCAGAGGTGGACAGTAGTGAAGTATTTTTACTTTACTCAAGTAAATTTAAAAAGTATCTGTAGTTTATCAGAGGGTTTTTCTTTGGAAAACTTTACTTCACTTCATTCCAAAGCATAATGTCATACTTTTTACTGCACTACATTTCATAAATTAAAGTTGTTGTTTTTTACCTTTAATACTTAAGAACATTACAAATGTAGTACTTTCTTGTACTCAAGTAAATCTTTGAATTAATTTTACTTGAGTAAAAGAAAGTAATAGATTTATAATGTAATTAAGTATTAAATGATATTTACTATGAAACATAGTGCAGTAAAAAGTAGGCTACAATATTATGCTTTGGAATGTTGTGAAGTAAAGTTTTCTAAAGAAAAACACTGATACATTTTTTAAATTTCTATAAATTTAATTTAAAGTACTGACACTTGATAAAGTACTTTTACAGCAGAGTGAAAATACTTCACTACTGTCCGCCTCTGTTCACGTGTCATTGCGTTTGCATTGGC
>CM049855.1:29978771-30011271 GCA_027422415.1 Schizothorax lantsangensis | reverse complement strand
TGAAATGTAGCTTGGTAAGGCTTCATTCTGTGATCCCATTGTATTTTCCAGCTCATAGCTCCCAGCTATAGTCATCTGCAGGCTTTTGTTTACAAAAAAAATGTAGACAGAATTTGTTTTTTTTACTTTTTCAGTGTGTTCAAAGTTCTATTACTCAATACCAGTAAGACTTACAGTGATTCTGACTGTTGAGAAACAAACCTCAGAGTGTCACCTTTCAAAAGAGACCAAAACCATGCATATAATCCAAATGGTTCAAGAACAGCATGCAATTTACTTTGGGTATGCCTTTTTTTAGGCGTTTTAGGCAAATTTTACAGGAATTCTAAAGTTAAGTTCATTTTCAGTTGGTAAACACAAAGTCTCCTGTTATAACAGGTGTAACACCTGAATACAACACAAAACTCAATCATTTTGGGTGTTAAAAGTGAACACTATATCAGGTATTGCTCCAACGGTAAACCAACGTTATAGCCTACTAATTATAACAATGCAAATCGTTTGTTTCTCTGTCAAAATTACGTTTAGCTAGCTCCATCCATTCATTCATTCATAGCTAGCTAGCGAACTAAATAAAACAACACCTTACCTAAAAAAAATTAAAAGTTTATTTAAAAACTATTTAATGTTAACTCCTATAGGGTTTTTCTTATTTTTAGCTAGCTGGTTAATTAAATTGATGAATCTTATCTGGGTGGATTAAATTCCCAAGTCGCTAAATTCAAAAACGGATTTAACTGCGCTTTTTTCCCAAAATAACTCACAAGAATATAATAAATTAACTCGACGTGAGCGATGGGAGGCGGACTTAATGCGCATGCTCCTGCATCCCAGCTTCAAGATAGAAAAGGGCCACGGTGATTGTCTGTCATTTAATGCAGAAAATGGAAATGGTGAAATCTGATGGGCTGTCATAAGATAGAAATGCAGAGACGTGATTTGTTAATATAGACAGACGCTCGGTCCTCAGCCCTATCCGAAGCTGGGGAACAATAGCCTGTATAGGAGAGGGGGGAGAAGAAGAAGGGGGAAGGAGGAAAAAGTTGAGAAATTGAGAAAAAATGAAGTGAAATGAGAGTTAATATTGACTCTGGTGCCCGTCAGAAGCTACAGGACACATATATTACATTATTAGTTTGAGAAATACGTTCATAGATAACACTTTGCATGGGGCGCTGTGGATCCAAAGGTTGGCGGTTCGATCCCCGACTGGACCAGGCATCTTTAACCAAAAACTAACTAACTCAAATATTCTAACTGAAATATAACGAATCATTTAATTAATCACTTATTAACTGATACAAATAGGACAATGGCTTATTATGAATGTCATACAGTCAAATATATGTTACTTAAGTGAACACTTATGTAACAACGATATAGATAATAATTAACTTAATTTATATAGCAATGCAAGAAACATTTCTATCAATTAGTTGCACTAGCGGACACCTACACATGTATGTTTTGTTTTGACTAAAATGTATAAAAAGTTATTACTATATTCATATGTATGTATGTATGCATGTATGTGTTTTACATTGCTTGAGAAAAAATACCCAATACCCAAATCTAATTTAAAAATGAAAGGAATTAGAATTGAAAGTTTGTAATTGTTTTCTGTGAGTGACTATTGGCAATAAATAAAGATAAAGGCCTTGCTGTTTAAATAGATTACAAATTTATTACAAAATATTAATTATCTCTTTCTTTCTTTCTCTCACACACACAGTAAGCATATCACAGATACAAAGAAATTGAAGAATATAATATATACATTTATAATATATATAAATACACAAAGTAATAAATACAAAATACACAAAGTAATAAAAAGTAGAAGATTCTGGTCAGCTGGTAAAAAATATACAAATAACAAAATCAACACATCTTGCAAGGCTCACACAAAAAAAACCCCCGTAATATACAGTGTGTTATTTCTGTTATGTTGATTTTTTTGAAATGCCAGACCTGTTATATGGGATGAATGTTGAACAGTTACATCAACGAACTAATAGAACATGACTGAAGTATTTCCACTACACATCTACACAGTATGAGACAAAGACAAACTAATCTATTTCTTATCTGCCCTCTTCCTCTGCATCTCCTCCATCCACTGGTCAAGTGGAATACCAGCATTTTGGGGACACTGGGCAGAGGATCCTGTCGATCCTAGGACGCAACGTGTCATGCTCTCCACACCTGGCATAAATTCAGGTTTCTATTTAGAGCACCTGAAGCATCCTGTTGTCAGACGTGACTGGTGCCGTGCAGAGTACGCCACACGCTGCTGCTCATATGGTAGAAGGTTCTGCCACAGAGCTATGATGGCACTGGCCTGCTGGGAGTTAAGTGTTTGTCCAGTTTCATTCCTCAGTCCCACCAAGTACTCTGCCAGGCTGTCCACTCTGTCCATCCCTGGGATGTTGAGCTCATCCACAGCCTGGTAAATATAGGAATATATAAAAATAAAATAAAAACAATATCACAGGCAGAAAATTAGCACATCTTTCACACTGTTTACATGTCACAAAAGACCTACCAGCTGTTGCTGTGGTGCTGCTGGAGTCATGGCAGGTGGCCCAGAGGGACTTGTAGCTGGAGTAGTGGCAAGAGAGGTGGAACGATGGAACAGTAAGGAGGAGCAGAGGCTAGGCTGGTGGGGACAGCTGTTGGGTCAGAGGGTGCAGCGGTGTGCTCATTTGCAGCCTGTTAAATGTAATAATAAAAAATAATAATACTAATGAAATAAATATCAAAATAATACAATTGCAAGCAAGACAATAATACCACTGATACAACATGTCACAAAAGACTTGCCAGTTGTGGTGCTGCAGGGGTGACGGGTGATGGCAGTGAAGAGGGACTAGCAGCAGCAGAGCTGGGACAAGCATGCCCAATCTGGAAAATGTAATACTCTTTAAAAAACACATTTTTATAAAATGGATTTCAATTAGAGCTTATCTTTTGCATTATGCTTTTATTAATTTATGTATTCCTCAGATTTTTGTTCATTGCCTTTCATCTCTATTTCACGATTGCATTGCATATTGTTTTGTGATTTGAAAATGTGTTTTTGAAAAGTGATATACAAATACATTTTCTAATTATTATTATACAATAATGATGATGATTATAATTATTATTATAGTACAATAAAATTCTTAATTATCCGGAGCAACTGGGAAGTCCACTGACACAGTATGATAAAAAAAAGGTGACAGGCATAATTACCAGTTGTTGCTCAAATGCAGCTGTAGTGATATCAGATGCAGGCCCTGAAGGTCGTGCAGTGGTCTGGAGAGAGGTGGGAGTTGGAATGACGGCTGAGCTGGTGGTGGCAGGTGATGGACCAGGGGATGGGTCCAGTAGCCCAACAGTGGGGTCCAAACCAGAATCTTCAAAGCCCTCATTTTACAACTCTTCCTCTGTGCCTGCATCTTCCAGCATCTGCTCAGTAATCCTGCAAGGCGAAAATGTACTTTTCAGAAAATTCATAAAAATATAATTCTATTTTATGGATATAGAAAATAGCCTCCTGATGGAAAGCTTAAACTAACCAGTGTAAACAGAAGGTGGCTGAAAAGAGGGGACAAGCTTCCTTCCCAGCACCTTGACACTGTAGTTGTTGACACAGTGAACAAGGTCACCTGAGTAGCTGAGCAGTGATGGATCCCTGACTGCCAGAGATGCAGCTTCACGGTCCTGGTTCCATCTGTAAAGGCCCTCCAGGAGGTACAGCTGGAAATTCAGGCTGTTGGCACTGGTTCCGTAAGATAGTACAATTGTGAGCAATATTGTTAGGTTAACTTATTGTGTTTGGTTCTTTGACAGACTGTGTCAGCGTTTCCAGGTTAATAATAATATCAATAATTATAACTATAACAATACTACTACTACTAATACTAATAATAATAAAATGTTTAACTGCAAATATGTAATCTTGCTGATAAATAAAAAGTGATTCATACTGACCTGGAATGAACCTGTTCAGATGCAAGTGGAATAATTCAAGTGATGTGGACCCTCTTGCACATCTGTAAAATGCCCTCCTTGGTAGTGGTGCCAGTTACAGTGTACAGGAGGACACCTGGTATTATAAGTAATTTAGTACAATCATATTAAGTTTATTATCAGTTGGTAAACACAAAGTCTCCTGTTATAACAGGTGCAACACTTGAATACAACACAAAACTCATTCATTTTGGGTGTTAAAATCTAACACAATATCAGGTATTACTCCAACGGTATACCAACGTTATAGACTACTAATTATAATAATGTAAATCGTTTGTTTCTCTGTCGAAAATACGTTTCAGATAGCTCCATTCATTCATTCATGCATTCATTCATTCATAGCTAACGTTAGCTAGCGAACTAAATAAACAACACCTTACATAAAACAATGTAATAGTTCATTTAAAAAACGATTAAATGTTAACTCCTAAAGGGTTTTTCTTATTTTTTTAGCTAGCTAGTTAATTACATTGAGGAATCTTACCTGGGTGGATTTGATTCCCAAGTCGCTAAGTTCAAAGACGGACTTAACGGCGGCTTTTTCCCAAAATAACTCACAAAAATATAATAAAATAGCTCGCTGTGAGCGATGGGACGCGGACTTAATGCGCATGCTCCTGCATCCCAGCTTCAAGATAGAAAAGGGCCACGCTGATTGGCTGTCATTAAATGCAGAAAATGGAAATGGTGAAATCTGATGGGCTGTCATAAGATAGAAATGCAGAGACGTGATGTGTTGATATAGAGAGACGATCGGTCCTCAGGCACCGCTATCCAGGCTCTTGAGCAAGGCAGGTCTGTTATGTTTTATATAACAACAGATTCCACACAAACTGCCTCGCAGAAGCTCATAAAAAATGAAGGCAGATAGGGCAAAGGCCTTGGAAGGCACAATTATCGGCACAGAAAACTAAAGTGAAAGGGCAAACGCCACCCGTAGTCGGCAGGGTTCGAACCTGCACGGGGAGACCCCAATGGATTTCAAGTCCATCGCCTTAACCTTTCGTCCACGACTATGCCTGGCTGCGGCCCTCCAGCTCCCTTGGCTGCAGGAGGGCAGAACAGGAAGCCACCGAGCTTCAGACACGAAATCCAGCTGAAGGATGAGGTGGCAAAAAGGAGCCCGACGGCAAAAGTCTGCCGTGACCCGGATTCGAACCGGGGTTGCTGCGGCCACAACGCAGAGTACTAACCACTATACGATCACGGCGTGCCACTGTCCCACAACTGCAAAAAGGGCCAGCGGCGTGTTTGTCCGATGCAGAGAGGGAGCGGAAAAGCATGCTAGGGATGTGAAAAAAAGGCACAAACGCTTCTCCTCGGCATGCAGGCGAACAGCGTAGTTGGCAGGATTCAAACCTGCGCGGGAAGACCACAATGGATTTCTAGTCCATCGCCTTAACCACTCGACCACGACTACGATAAACTGGGTGTTCCAACAAGGAGAAAGCAGGCTGCTATGTCTAACCCCGTGGAGCGGAGTTTTTCATTGCTGACCCTGGGGTCCCACAGCACTGCACGTTTCCTAGGTCTCTCTTATCCCACTCACTCAGTTCACTTCATGAGCGCTCTTTCCTAGCGAGCTGACCATCAGACTCAGGAGCCGGATTGACGAAAATGTTCTTCAGAAGTACGTTAAGTAATTTCTTCAAATAAATTCCACAGAGTTCGTAAGAATGTTCTTAAGTGCAGTTCTTGAAAAATACTTACTAAGTTCTCAAATATGTTTTTAAGAACGTTTCAATTTTTTTCTTGAGAAAAAAAATGACAGTCTTTATCCGACTCAATACATGACTGAAGACACACTGATAAATTCACACTTAAAGGATTGTCTATTTGCACTTCCTGCAGATTACCCTAATAATTATAATTAGACGCGCACACTATTTTCGTCGCTACCAGATTGACTGACGCTCGGCTTCGTGTTTTTAACGCGCCGTGTTTTTGAAAAGTTATTTTTAAAAAGCCTGTCTCAATTTGCAGCGATCTCTTTCGTTCATTTTTGTGTTGTGTTTTTGCGCTCTCTTCCGAGTGAACGCTTCCGGTATGTGTGTCCGTGCTGCTACAGTAATACTATGTATTATATGCCGCCCAGCCAAAGCTCATTTGCCACACACGCTACGGGATGAAGGCCACAAGGAATTACGGCACAGAGAGCAAAAGCAAAAGGTCTTGGAAGACACAATTATCGGCACAGGAAGCTAAAGCAAAAGGGCCAATCCTGCCCGTAGTCGGCAGGGTTCGAACCCAAAGGACTTCGAGTCCATCGCCTTAACCACTCGGACTTCCCAACAAGGACAAAGCAGGTTGCCACATCTCGTTCTGTAGAGAAGGGTTTTTCAGTGCTGACCCTGGGCTCCCACAGCACTGCAAGTTTCCTAGGTCTCTGTTATCTGTGAGTCAAAGACAGAGTGATCGTAACAACATGAAAGCCTTGCGCCCGAACAGGGACTTGAACCCTGGACCCTCAGATTAAAAGTCTGATGCTCTTCCGACTGAGCTATCCGGGCTCTTGAGCAGAGCAGGTCTGTTACGTTTTATATAACAACAGATTCCACACAAACCGCCCCGCAGAAGCTCATAAAGAATTACGGCAGATAGAGCAAAGGCCTTGGAAGGAACAATTATCGGCACAGAAAACTAAAGTGAGAGAGCAAACGCCACCCGTAGTCGGCAGGGTTCGAACCTGCGCGGGGAGACCCCAATGGATTTCAAGTCCATCGCCTTAACCTCTCGGCCAAAAACAGGGCAAAAGGGACTGCTACAAGGGGGAAAGAAAGGGAAAAGGGAAAAGGGAAAAGGGAAAGGGGAGGGGGGAAAGAAAGAAAAGGAAAGAGAAAAAATTAAATATCCATCACACTTCATGAACCCTCACAAAGGATTTAAGAAAAGGGTTTGATTGATTTTTGACTTTAAAATTTATAATAATAATAATAATAAATATATATATATATATATATATATATATATATATATATATATATATATATATATATATATATATATATATATATATATATATATATATATATATATATATATATATATATATATATATATATATATATATATATATATATATATAAAAAATACTGATCTGACAAACACACCACACACTCTTGCCAGGACTTGCACCTGGAATCTTCCACGCAAAGGATGAATGTGTTACTATTACACCACAAGAGTTGTGTCTTTCTTTTTTACAAACACTGCAAATTAAGAACTGCAAACAGCAATTAAAAATAAAATATGTGTTACTATTATACCACAAGAGTTGTGTCTTTCTTTTTTACAAATTAAGCACTGCAAACAGCAATTAAAAACAAAATGTTCACAGCACAACACACACACAGCACAGCAAACACACTTAAAAACTGAAAACTAAAAAACAAACAAACAACTATATAAAAACCTAACTACTGTATACTCTTAATAAAAAAAAAAAATCAAAGACCTCCCAGTACATTCTCCCTCCACTGTGCAACAGAGAGGCCTGAGGCTGGACAATACCACTGGCCCTTCAGCTGAGTGTGGCCAGTTGTCTTATTTTTTGCCAGCCCACACTGCTTGCAGATCCTTTGCTAGTCGTTTCCGTGGTGGTTCACCCCTAGCCACTCGCTCCTCATCCTCTTGGGCAGCTTTCTGCCTTCTCCATGTGCGCTGCCTGGGCTGAGTAGAGGGACAAGTTTGTGGTGGCAGGTTATCAGGCGGCTGGAAATGGGGATGCGGCTGGAATTGGGGAGGCGGCTGGAACTGGGGATGCGGCTGGAATTGGGGAGGCGGCTGGAACTGGGGATGCGGCTGGAATTGGGGAGGCGGCTGGAACTGGGGATGCGGCTGGAATTGGGGAGGCGGCTGGAATTGGGGAGGGGGCATAAACTGGGTAGACCGAGGCACTGTTAGACCTGGTGGGTAGCTGGGAAAGGGTGGGTAGGACCCAGGGGGGAATGCAAAGTGTGGTGCTGGTGGGTATATGGGAAATGCCGAGTAAGATCCAGGAGGAGGGGTGGGCAGTGGGCACCTGTTGGAGATACGCTTACGAATTAAGGCCTCTCCCTCCTGATTTGCTGGCTCCTCAAATACCATGGCCTCATGCCCATGCTGTGCAGGAGCAGCTGGAAGTGTGCGCACTTCAGGAAGTGACTCCTTGGCCAAATATAATTGTTTGGGCAGTGCAGAACCCTGCAGCAGCATGTCTCTGTCCACACGTTTCTGTCTTCTTAGTAGCCTGCAAGAGAAACATTCTTCATCTTCAATTAGCAATTTTAATGGATTAAAGCCCATTGTCTTTACTTAGTATAATTTTTAAAAGAAGCATGTACAGGAAGGTTTTATAAGTACAATCTTGATATACTACTGTATTTGTATAAAAGTATTGCATAAAAGAAGACTCACCATGAGGAGACAGTAGTGGTGTTTATCGGGACCAGAGCCAGGCTAGTCTGTCCTAGAACCGCTCTGCTGTCCTCCAGCAGCTGTTTCAAGTGGCTGTATACCACCACGATAGATTGTGGAATTGGCAGAGTTTTTCCTTGTGTGTCCTTGGGCCTGTTCCTTGCTTGCTGAAACTCTTTCAAAAGCCGTAGGCAAACACATTCACAGACCCTGTGGACTTCAGGGTCCTGAGCCGCCTGCCCATGAGTCATGAACAGTCTATGGAAAAGAAGGATGATATAATCTGGACTGTATACTGGGTTAAAAACTAGTGAAGCTCCAAATAGTCAAATTACCTCTCTGCTGCCTGCTGTCCTGGAGCAGAGCCACTCCGCTTCCTGGATGCTCTCCAAGGTCCTGGCAAAGTCTTCTTCTTAACTCTCTGGCTATATTTTGATGGCACCTTGTCCATGGCATGCAGAGCCATGTACAGCTGGACTATGTCGGCCTCCTCTTGTGATGACAAGGCAGTGATCGTTCTGTTTAGGCCAACCAGGTAGGCTGCCAGGGCATCAACTGCCTCCCAGCCCAAGACACCTCTGGAATCACACTGTGCACTCTGAAAATTTAGAAAAAAAGACAACCACAGTCCAATAAATATATACGGTGTTGTAGTAATTATTTTGAATTGTACATGCATATATTTTAACTTTACACACGGTTGACAATAAGTTCTTTGCACTGCACAAGATATATTTCTTTAAAAATTAAAAGATGGTACAAGATAGCAACATTACCTGGCCTGATGTGCTAGGACTTGCAGTGTCATCCTCCTCTTCCTCAGTGACCTCCTCATCAGGTGATTTGGGTCCAGTGTCACCCACCTGACCGGTCACCTGGGCCTCTGCTACTGGAGGGTCAGAGTCATCAGCCCTAAGGTCAGCTGCATGGCACACAGTCGTGTCAGTTTCATCATCTTCGGGATCCTCTGGGGGGACTTCAGGCATGTTATTATGGTGTGCAATCAACTGGTCGCCTCTATTGGACTGGGCCAATAAGTACTCCACTGCAATGCTCTCCCCTGCAATAATGTTTGGCATATTGTTAATGGGGAGAGGACACTCACACACACACACACACACACACACACACACACACACACACACACACACACACACACACACACACACAAACAAGGAGAGAGAGGAATACTCCAATGCTCAGCATTGCCCTGAGAGATATCTTACCAGTGGGTTTTCCTGGAGGGGTGAATTCTGGCATCAAAGCCCAACCAAGGACCCGTTGGCTCATGTTGTTTAAATGAGACATTAAGCAGACATCAAATGTCCTGAGGGTTGAGGCCCCCACCACAGATACAGCTTATTTTGCCCGGCTCATGTTCCACCTCGAGGCCCCCTCTAACATGTACATTTGTGTGTGCATGGCATTACATCTCCATCCTAAGAATGAAAATGCACAGATTCAGTCAGCAATTCTTTTAAACTGAGGAGATACAAATTTAATGACACAGTTATAGAACATTAACAATAGAATAATGAGACAAGTAGCTCGTAGTAAATTCCATGAAAACAAGCCAAATGCAGGTAGTACCTAGGGTTCTACTTCTATAATATATAATATATATAATTTATATATATATTTATGTTGACATAATAGCAATCTTTTCAACTTAAAAATCTACAGAACATACTGCAATTTAACATTCAGAATTTACCAGGAATGAAGGCACACTGGTGGCGGTGAAAACTCTCCAGCGAGGATGATCCCCTGCCACACCTAAGCACGTTTAGGACTTTGCCACCCTTCTGGAGTGTCCCCGTCTTTGTGTACAACTCTACATGTGGAGGGTCCTGGATGCACTCCAGGTGTTTTTGTTGCATCTCCCAGACATGGTGCATGCTGTCAGGGTTAACCAGACGAAACCCTGTAGTGTCAGTTAGCTCCCACACTGATTCCAGCAGCCCTGAAATCATGGCCCGGATATCCTCAGCCCTGCGCGTCCGCCGCCTACAGTGCTTTGCCAGTTCACCTGGGCTGATGCTGACCATGAGCTGTGCCTCAGTAGGAGCCTGTCCACCATGGCTGCTCTTCCACTCCCCTCTCTTGGCCGCTTTAAGTTCTTTCACATCCTCCTGATCCCACTCAAAGATACAGGAGGAAAGTTTTGAACAAAAGGTACCGTAGAGAGGGTGGTGCTCTGTAGTAAGGCCACAGTTGAATCTTCTCATAAAATGGAAGATATCTAGCCTTACAATAGACTTCCATGGCCGAAAAAGATTTAGTACCGCAGGTGCACCTGTGGAGGGGGAAAAAAATAAAAAAAGCTTGCATTTGATTTCTTTTCAACATACTTTTCAGAAATTATAAGATATTACAACTACATTACATTACCAGTAATAATACTAATTACCATCGCCAATAGGGAAAGGGGAACTTTTTTCTACACCACTATTAACTTTTGTAAAATATATTGCGATGCACATTTGATAAATTAGTCATTTGAAAATCCCACCTGATTGACTGCAGCAATCCCGGTCAACATAGATGACCTCAGGCTCTGGCTCGCCAGCATTCTGGTAGCGTCTGACGATGCCCTGGCACAGCTCCTCCAGTCCTGCGCCTTCAGCTGTTGTCAGAACACTGTTCAGAACCTGGCCAAGCTCATTGCCAATGTTGGTCATCTATGCAGCCGTGTCCCCAATGCCACCAGCCAGCTTTTTGGTGATCTGAAAAACAAACATAAGGAAACATAAAATCATTCTGACAGGCTTAATGATGCATTTTCTTATTTTTGTTATGGTGCATTAAAATATATATAACACAAATGCACACTTTTTTGTCATTATGATGAAATTATATCTATTCAAATTACTTAACATGGCTGAAAATAAACCTCATGCTCAAACCTTCATGTACTGTACCTTCTTAGTAGAATCCATCTTCAAGATTCGGCCATAGGTGGAGGTAATCACCCCCTTCATCTCGTCCAGATGGCTGAGGATGTCGTTGGAGTGGACAGTCTCAAACCACTGGGTGAGTGGAAGTGGCCTGAAGGGTGCAGGTGCAGAAAAGGCAGGTGCCGTTGCAGATTGGACCAGGGCAACCTTTCTTAAATGAAACTCACAGTCAGAGAGGTACTGGATGGTCCGTCGTGCCCACTCCTCACTGTGGACTTCTTCTACTGCTGATTGGAGGTAGGAGGAACTGTTGCCGCTGGTCCTTGGCCTGAGGAAGGTCACACATTTCCTGTCCAGGGCTAGCTGAGTGGTCAGCACTGCTGGAAACAGGGTCCTGTGTGCCACATCCAGTTGTGAAAGGATGTCCTGGCTCCATGGGCATACTGGCAACTTGCATGCACTGCAGCGTGGATAGTCCACACCCACCAGATAGTAGCGGCAATCCATGTCGATCACCTCCCTGACCTTCGGGTAGATCCCTGAATGATGCATCTTCCTGCCACACTGTGGGCATTTAAGAGGAATGCCCCACATCCTCATTGGTGCCCACAAGAACATCCTCTGTCGGAAGTACCACCCGGGCTCAGGAGGAGACGGCTTGGGCTGCATCGGTGGATAAAACCAGTTCGCCTGGATCTTCTGCCTCAGCTGCCCTGTGGGCTCATAGAGGCACTTGGCAATCCACACCCAATCTGCTGGCTGGAGGACTCTCTTGAACTGACTGGGAAGAAAGCTCTCCCAATCAATAACAGCCTGAGGCAGAGATGGTGTGGGCTGCAGTGAGGGAGCTGGACGTGAGGATGGAGTGGGCTGTGGAGATGTAGAGCGCCGTGGAGATGGTGGTGAGGGCTGTGGAGCTGGAGAGTGGTGCGGAGATGGAGTGGGCTGTGGGGATGGAGTGGGCCGCGGAGATGGAGTGGGCCGCGGAGATGGAGTGGGCCGCGGGGATGTAGACACTGGTGCTGGCAGTGGAGACGGCAAGTGCTGCGGAGGTGGTGCCAGCTGTGGAGATGGTGAGGGGCACGGAGATGGTGTAAGATTTTTTGAAGGGCTGACACGTGGAGCCAATAGGGCCCCATAATGGCTGGACTCTATGTGTTGGAGGAGTCCAACAGCACCCTGGACCCTGGCCCCACAGCTGTCACACCTCTCTTCAGCGTGGTAGTCAGACAGGTGCTCTGAGAACTTATCTGCCTCCACAACCACACTACACAGAGAACACTTCACCCCCTGTAATGTCCTTCCCTCCTCTGAGCTGCCGCCTGCGTTTACCTTAGGCCCTGCCTCAATCAAGGCCTTATCTATTGACTGGGAGAAAACAACAAAAGAAGGTCTTACTATTCATGTTAAATAATTTCACCAATTATTCTAGATCGGGGGATGGTCCATAAAATAGTCTATCACATGATACAGGGACGTATCATGCTTTTGATATATTATATCATACTGGGAAAAACATGTATAGCCTGAATGCACTGTAAGTCGCTTTGGATAAAAGCGTCTGCTAAATGTGTAAATGTAAATGTATATCATATACCTACCTTATGGAACCCACAAGTGCACACTATTTGCCTGCCAAACAGGTCCACCTTATTCCCCCTTTGCAGGGGACAGGCATCAATCCGCTCCAGGGCCTCCTTCCATTTTCTGCTTCCAGGCCTTTTGCCTGTACTGAACTGGAAGGTGCCCTGAGCATACCTATGGCAAATATCATTCCAATAGGCAGAGGATTTGCCTGTTTTGGTCATATCTGAAAAAAATATTGTGGAACAAATCAATGTAGTTGTGCATTTCTTGGCAGTTGCAATCGGCTGTGTTAATATAGCAGTGGTAGAATGGAGTTTTTTGGGATTGAACATCTGTTTTGATAACATGCATTTTAAATATACTTGTATATCTGTATATAATAGCATTCTATTTCAACTTTTATATTGTTTGAACAAGCTAATATTATTTAGCTATAATAGAATATAAATTGAATAGAATAATAGAATAGAACAGAATAGAAAATACTTTATGTATAAATGTAAAATATACATAAAATAATATATATAAAAAACTTGCATCAAATATGCATCAAATACACAAATATACATGCATCAAATAAACAAAAGCAGACATGTTGAGTGGTGAAATATTTGGAAGGATGATAGTTTTCAGCAGTAAATATATTCCTACTATGCAAATAGCTTATGATGAAAAATTACAAAATCTGTGTTTGTATATAAAGTAGGAAGAGAAAAAATGAACATAATGATTTATGGAAATCAAAAACTAGATATTTAATGAATACCTGGAATAATACATGATTAAAATACATTCAGCAAAGAATCACTCAGTCATGACTGAAATAACATAATGAATGAATACTTGGAATGCTGAATGATTAAATTAAACTCTTGCAAAGATATAGAAAATAAAAACTCAATCAGGTAACTTTAGACCCATGTTATGCATCAAGGGGTTAACTAGCGTTAGTGATAACTGTTAAGTTAGCTTGTCTTGCTAAGTGTCCAAATCATGAATTAATGTTTGAACAAATAAATTAACACTAGTGTCACGGATTTTTAATTTGTAATTTGATAACGCTTACCTTAATCTCCGGATAGCAGATGTCCAGTGAGTTGCAAACAGCTGGAATGACACGAAACTCATTCAGCCAATCAGCGGCGAGATTGGCTTGTCAACGATTGCTGATTGGCCCTTTCCTCTTGATAGGAATTGATTGGCTCCTTTGCCCCATCTGTTCGAAGGTTTCGGATTTGCGTTAGGACCTGTTTGGATTTAGTTAGGTGTTCGCACCTCGTTCGGACTTTGTTCGGAAGTGTTCCGACCTCGTTCGGAAGTATTCAAATGTTGTTCGGAAGTGTTAGGAAGTGTCCAGCCGGCCGATTGCTGGAAGCTACGGCCACGACTACGCTTGGCTGCAGCCTTCCAGCTCCCTTGGCTGCAGGAGGGCAGAACAGGACGCCACCGAGCTTCAAACACAAAAATCCAGCTGAAGGATGAGGTGGCAAAAAGTAGCCCGACGGCAAAAGTCTGCCGTGACCCGGAGTTGCTGCGGCCACAACGCAGAGTACTAACCACTATACGATCATGGCGCACCACTGTCCCACGACTGCAAAAAGGGCCAGCGGCGTGTTTGTCCGATGCAGAGAGGGAGCGGAAAAGCATGCTAGGGACGTGAGAAAAAGGCACAGACGCTTCTCCTCGGCATGCAGGCGAACAGCGTAGTCGGCAGGATTCGAACCTGCGCAGGGAGACCCCAATGGATTTCTAGTCCATCGCCTTAACCACTCGGCCACGACTACGGTAACCTGGGTGCCCCAACGAGGAGAAAGCAAGCTGCTACCTCTAACCCCGTGGAGCAGGGTTTTTCAGTGCTGACCCTGGGGTCCCACAGCACTGCATGTTTCCTAGGTCTCTCTTATCCAACTCACTCAGTTCACTTCATGAGCGCTCTTTCCTAGCGATCTGACCATCAGACTCAGGGGCCGGATTGACGAAAATCTTCTTCAGAAGTACGTTAAGTAATTTCTTCAAATAAATTCCACAGAGTTCGTAAGAATGTTCTTAAGTGCAGTTCTTGAAAAATACTTACTAAGTTCTCAAATATGTTTTTAAGAACATTTCAATTTTTTTCTTGAGAAAAAAAATGACAGTCTTTATCCGACTCAATACATGACTGAAGACACACTGATAAATTCACACTTAAAGGATTGTCTATTTGCACTTCCTGCAGATTACCCTAATAATTATAATTAGACGCGCGCACTATTTTCGTCGCTACCAGATTGACTGACGCTCGGCTTCGTGTTTTTAACGCGCCGTGTTTTTGAAAAGTTATTTTTAAAAAGCCTGTCTCAATTTGCAGCGATCTCTTTCGTTCATTTTTGTGTTGTGTTTTTGCGCTCTCTTCCGAGTGAACGCTTCCGGTACGTGTGTCCGTGCTGCTACAGTAATACTATGTATTATATGCCGCCCAGCCAAAGCTCATTTGCCACACACGCTACGGGATGAAGGCCACAAGGAATTACGGCACAGAGAGCGAAAGCAAAAGGTCTTGGAAGACACAATTATCGGCACAGGAAGCTAAAGCAAAAGGGCCAATCCTGCCCGTAGTCGGCAGGGTTCGAACCCAAAGGACTTCGAGTCCATCGCCTTAACCACTCGGCCTTCCCAACAAGGACAAAGCAGGTTGCCACATCTCATTCTGTAGAGAAGGGTTTTTCAGTGCTGACCCCGGCCTCCCACAGCACTGCAAGTTTCCTAGGTCTCTGTTATCTGTGAGTCAAAGACAGAGTGACCGTAACAACATGAAAGCCTTTCGCCCGAACAGGGACTTGAACCCTGTACCCTCAGATTAAAAGTCTGATGCTCTACCGACTGAGCTAAAGCTGGGGAACAATAGTCTGTATAGGAGAGGGGGGAAGAAGAAGAAGGGGGAAGGAGGAAAAAGGAGGAAAAGGAGAGAAAAATTGAGAAATTGAAGTGAAATGAGAGTTAATATTGACTCTGCTGCCCGTCAGAAGCTACAGGACACATATATTACATTATTAGTTTGAGAAATACGTCCATAGATAACACTTTGCATGGGGCGCTGTGGATCCAAAGGTTGGCGGTTCGATCCCCGACTGGACCAGGCATCTTTAACCAAAAACGAACTAACTCAAATATTCTAACTGAAATATAACAAATCATTTAATTAATCACTTATTAACTGATACAAATAGGACAATGGCTTATTATGAATGTCATACAGTCAAATATATGTTACTTAAGTGAACACTTATGTAACAACGATATAGATAATAATGAACTTAATTTACATAGCAATGCAAGAAACATTTCTATCAATTAGTTGCACTAGCGGACACCTACACATGTATGTTTTGTTTTGACTAAAATGTATAAAAAGTTATTACTATATTCATATGTATTGTTTGTATGTATGTACGTATGTATGCATGTATGTGTTTTACATTGCTTGAGAAAAAATACCCAATACCCAAATCTAATTTAAAAATTAACCTGTTAACCAGCACCCCCCATATTGGGAATCACAGCTGAAAATGACTAACTAACTTAAAATGGTAACAGCTCCTGACTTCAGTGTGCCACACACACAATTTTGGTGTCTTTGGAAAGAAGACCCTTTGGGCTTTACTATCCATCATCCAGAGTTGATAATGCTCAAAAATATAAAAAGTTATAGACACTGAAGTGCCTTGATAAAAATTGTACCACACTGAATTTTTTTTAAATTTCATATAAAAATACATGAAATCAGTCCTGAAGCAATCCAGAAAAGTAATGGGTTGAAAGTCACATGTCTCATGAGTTTATATTTCAAATCTGAAGAAGATACCATGAAGAATGAGATTCATGCAGCCATTTTTCTAGTTCCCCCCCCTCTGTTTGAGGAAAAATATTTACCAAATTATTGAAGGGTTCTACTACAAACTATTTAGTCATTATACATGCCACTGCAGTTTTTCAATTATAAAACAGTAGACAGAATCTTAGACATCGTATAAGTGATTTATTTGAGCACTAGAAAAATACAATAATAATAATTTTTGAGTGATGAAAAAAAAAACAATAATAATAAAAAAATAACTTAAATACATACTGATTTCCTGACATACAGATGCTCCTGCTCATACATTAGTAATCACATGCTGACGATCATTCATACAGATGCTAATCATACAGATGGCCGCCCAATATAGTCAATAATCACATTATAATGGCCTTTTATATAGACTGCATTCACACTGATATCTGTGAACAGTCAGTAATTACATGCTGATTATCAGCCATAGAGATGTTAATCATACAGATACAGGCACATTCTCCACAAAACACGCAAACATATATGAAAACTGCTGAAGAAGAAAAAAAAAGAAATGTTTATTTGTGCTGAAAAGATCGTTAAGTTACGCCCCCATCAGATGACAGGTGCGTAGCTTGCGTCACGCGCCGTCGCGAGGGAGCGCCAGAATTCAAATAAACAATCTTCCGTGTATCTTTGACTTTTTTTTTTTTGGATGATTTCGTTCTGTTTGGGACATTGCCTGCTACAAAATCATGCTGTTTTTTACCACCAAGATGCTGTTTTTGAGCGTAATTTGTTCCATAACGGACACAAACAATAACTCTCCCTGAAGAGATGAGACGTAAACAAATGAATAACGATCCAAATTACAACATTGTTGTTTCTTTGGACTAAAAGTGCTCGATGGAATGTTGTTCAGTGGACCCTTATCTTTCAAACTAAACCAGAATTTACAGCAGTGGATACGTTTGAGAGTCGTTATCAGGATGAATCTGGTATGTACTGCGGTTTTTTTTATACATGTTTTGATGTGTCCTGCTTACACAAATTTAGCAAATACATTCCTTTATAAGCTTTCTATCGAAAAACAGCGATCTGTCGTCGATGCTTGAGGCTTAGACCTTCAAAGTGATATATAGTTTGTCAAGATTCATTTTGTCCTGTTTTACTTTATCTGTTTGAAAACAATGACATGTGCAAACAAAGAGCTTTCAGTGCGCCGGCGTCCTGGTGCATGTTAACAGGTTTTAAAGGAATTAGAATTGAAAGTTTGTAATCGTTTTCTCTGAGTGACTGTTGGCAATAAATAAAGATAAAGGCCTTGCTGTTTAAATAGATTACAAATTTATTACAAAATCTTAATTATCTCTTTCTTTCTCTCTCAAACACACAGTAAGCATATCACAGATACAAATAAATTGTAGAATTATATATAAAATACAAATTTAAAATAAATAAATAAACAAAATACACAAAGTAATAAAGGTAGAAGATTCTGGTCAGCTGGAAAAAATATATACAAATAACAAAATCAACACACCTTGCAAAGCTCACACACACACACACACACACACACACACACACACACACACACACACACACACACACAAAACAGTAATATACAGTGTGTAATTTCTGTTGTTGCTTTTTGTTTTTAATACCAGACCTGTTATATGGGATGAATATTGAACAGTTACATCAACAAACTAATAGAACATGACTGAAGTATTTCCACTACACATCTACACAGTGTGAGACAAAGACAAACTAATCTATTTCTTATCTGCCCTCTTCCTCCGCATCTCCTCCATCCACTGGTCAAGTGGAATACCAGCATTTTGGGGACAGTATATGTACACATAATACTGGCTGTGGCCACTTTCTTTGTTGCGGGGCTGTTGGCACTGACTGCATTTATTTTTGTCAACTTTCCGATCGTAAGACCTCCGGGCAGGTGGTGGAGAGGAGAGGGGGCCAGCAGGAGCAATCCGTTTGTATGCATTGACTTGTGGGGTCAAAAACACATACACAGGTGGGCCACTGGCAGGGCTGGGGCTGGAGACAGTAGGCAAAGGGGCAGGGGTAGGTGGAGATGTCTGCTGAGGGAACAATTGCCTCTGAGCTGGCAACCTTGGGCAGGCAGACTGCAGAGAATGGGTGTGTTGGGCCGGAGCTGCAGACTTCCTCTTGTCCACTGCTTGTCCTGTTGTACTTTGAGGCAAGTGGTACTGATGTTGAGGGCCAGGACGTGGTGGTGCAGCAGTGGGGCGTACCTGTACTGGTGGGAGAGGTACCGGAGCAACAGGAATAGAAGCAGGCAAGTTGACCCCTTGCAGCAGAATATTACATTCCTGCCTCTTCAGTCGCTTGTTGTGCCACTGAATGAGAGTTGTTTGATTAACATCAAACAACTGCAGAGTAGAGCTCTGCATGACTGCACCATTACCCAGGATCAGCTGTCTGATCTTGCTGTAGTCTCTGAGAATTAGAGTCCATCTAGTCAGTACATATTTACCCTGTTTTTTTGGACTTTTATGGATGTCACAGAGTTTTGCAAAAATGCACTCTACCAGACGACAGCAATCTGGCCACTGGGCAGGGGATCCTGTCGATCCTAGCACGCAACGTGTCATGCTCTCCACACCTGGCGTAAATTCAGGTTTCTTTTTAGAGCACCTGAAGCGTCCTGTTGTCAGACGTGACTGGTGCCGTGCAGAGTACGCCACACGCTGCTGGTCATATGGTAGAAGGTTCTGCCACAGAGCTATGATGGTACTGGCCTGCTGGGAGTTAAGTGTTTGTCCAGTTTCATTCCTCAGTCCCACCAAGTACTCTGCCAGGCTGTCCACTCTGTCCATCCCTGGGATGTTGCGCTCATCCACAGCCTGGTAAATATAGGAATATATAAAAATAAAATAAAAACAATATCACAGGCAGAAAATTAGCACATCTTTCACACTGTTTACATGTCACAAAAGACATACCAGCTGTTGCTGTGGTGCTGCTGGAGTCATGGCAGGTGGCCCAGAGGGACTTGTAGCTGGAGTAGTGGCAAGAGAGGCTGGGACGATGGAACAGTGAGGAGCAGAGGCTAGGCTGGTGGGGACAGCTGTTGGGTCAGAGGGTGCAGCGGTGTGCTCATTTGCAGCCTGTTAAATGTAATAATAACAAATAATAATACTAATGAAATAAACATCAAAATAATACAATTACAAGCAAGACAATAACACCACTGATACAACATGTCACAAAAGACTTACCAGTTGTTGTGGTGCTGCAGGGGTGACGGGTGATGGCAGTGAAGAGGGACTAGCAGCAGAGCAGGGACAAGCATGCCCAATCTGGAAAATGTAATACTTTTATAAAAACACATTTTTATAAAATGGATTTCAATTAGAGCTTATCTTTTGCAGTATGCTTTTATTAATTTATGTATTCTTCAGATTTTTGTTCATTGTCTTTCATCTCTGTCTATTTCATGATTGCATTGCATTTTTTTTTGGTGATTGGAAAATGTGTCTAATTATTATTATACAATGAAGATTATGATTATTATTATTATTATTACACAATAATAATAATAATTATTATAGTACAATGAAAGTCTAAATTATCCGGAGCAACCGGAAAGTCCACTGACACAGTATGATAAAAAAATGTGACAAGCATAATAACCAGTGCAGCTGTAGTGATAGCAGATGCAGGCCCTGAAGGTTGTGCAGTGGTCTGGAGAGAGGTGGGAGTTGGAATGACGGCTGAGCTGGTGGTGGCAGGTGATGGACCAGGGGATGGGTCCAGTAGCTCAACAGTTGGGTCCAAACCAGAATCATCAAAGCCCTCATCTTCCAACTCTTCCTCAGTGCCAACATCTTCCAGCATCTGCTCAGTCTCCTCTGAGTCAGGCTGGACATCCTGCAAGGCCCTCCCTGTCTGGCGGTAAAGGTAATCTATACCTATTAGCTCCCCTGGAACAGACAAGAAAATAGAATAGAGGAAAATTTACTTTTCAGAAAATTCATAAAAAGATCATTCTATTTTATGGATACAGAAAATAGCCTCCTGATGGAAAGCTGAAACTAACCAGTATAAACAGAAGGTGGCTGAAAAGAGGAGACAAGCTTCCTTCCAAGCACCTTGACACTGTAGTTGTTGACACAGTGAACAAGGTCGCCTGAGTAGCTGAGCAGCGATGGATCCCCGACTGCCAGAGATGCAGCTTCACGGTCCTGGTTCCATCTGTAAAGGCCCTCCAGGAGGTACAGCTGGAAATTCAGGCTGTTGGCACTGGTTCCTTAAGATAGTACAATTGTGAGCAATGTTGTTAGGTTAACTTGTTGTGTTTGGCTCTTTGACAGACTGTGTCAGCGTTTCCAGGATAATAATAATAATAATTATAACTATAACAATACTACTACTAATAATAATAATGATGATAATAATAATAATAAAATGTTTAACTGCAAATATGTAATCTTGCTGATAAATAAAAAGTGATTCATACTGACCTGGAATGAACCTGTTCAGATGCAAGTGAAATGATTCAAGAGATGTGGACCCTCTTGCACATCTGTAGTTTGGCAAGACAATGCCCTCCTTGGTAGTGGTGCCAGTTACAGTGTACAGGAGGACACCTGGTTCATCCTGAATGCATTTCACATGCTTCATCTGGGTTTGCCATATGTTCTGCATTCTCTCGTGGTCCAAGAGAGGGACACCAAGATAGTCTCTGCCCTTTACCCCCATGAGCTCATTAAGAAGCTGTTCAATCATTATGATCGTCTGCTGCTCCCCTCTTGTCCGCCTCCTGCAGTGCAACGCCGGTTCCTCCTTGGATATCTGCTGGTCCACTAGTTTTTCAGTGATCCCAGGAACACCTTCTCATTTCAACTGTTCCCTCTTAGCTTGACGAAGCAAGGCAACATCTCCACTGTCCCACTCAAAAATGCAGCTTGACAGTCTGGAAATAAATATGGGGTAAAGAGGATGTGCATCCTTTGTACACCCAGATGCCAGTCGCCGCATGAAGTGGTATATGTCAAGCTTTACAACCAGGTCTGGCCACCCACCAAATCTTTGTTTTAGTTTTGTCTGTCCTGTGCCCTCTCGACAACATTCACAGTCAACATAGAGAAGCTGAGGAGGAGCCACACCAGCATTGCTGTACCTGCGGATGAGATCGGCAGCCATGGTGTCAAGTGCAGGACCTTCCTGAGCAGTCAGGACACTGATGAGGATTTGGCCCACCTCATTGCTCACAGATGTAAGCCACAAGGCGGTCCCCTTGGCAAAGCCTGATAGCTTCTTGGTGATCTGTGATCACACAGAAAAGACAGTGAATGCCTAAAGCCCAAATAAACTGTTTCCTTTACATGTAAAATACTGAAATAATACTGTTTTTATATATATATATATATATATATATATATATATATACAAAGCATTAATTTCATTTTTTATGTCTTCTCTGCTAATGTTGTATTTTAGACTTTTGTTTGTGAGGTAGGATTTTACAGTGGTAAGAGTTAAAAATATTTACCTTTTTTGTGGAATCCATTTTTAATATATTGCCAAAGGTGGATGTTATGCTGGCTTTTATTTGATCCATTCTGCTTAAGATGTCTCGGCCATAAACAGCCAGCATCCACCGGTGGGAAGGAACAGCCACTGGCTTAGGAGGGTCCTGGAACTTGATAGGGTGCAGGCTTGGCTGAACAGCGAAGTCTGAGCATGCGCCAAGGTAGCAACAAACACGCTTAAGCCACTCCTCGCTGTGATTTTCCCTCAGCTGCCTGACCAACCGACTGGGGCTATTACCCAGGGTCCTCTCCCTCAGAAAACGGATCACCCGTATGTCACACGCATATCTGTATTAAGAAACAAAGTGAAAAAGAGACCAAAAAAAATGGCAAACATTAAAACAAGCTCATTTATAGTGTGTTTGAATGACAAACATTTGTGACACAGGCTAAATAATTTCAGTATACTCACCTTCGTGTCAGGATCAGTCGGAACTCCATTCTGTGTGCCAAATCCAGCTGGTCCAAGATGGTCTTGCTGGTGGAAATGTAACTCGTTTTACAACCAGCTGAACTGCACCAGAGAGTCTCTGTGATCATCAGGTAGTACCTATCCACATCCAAAACGTGGCGGGCTCTCTTATGGGCTCCATAACCTGTGAGCTGTTTTCCACACACAGGACAGGACAGCCTGACCCGCCAAAGGTGGTATGGCATCCACAAGAGAAGCCGATGTGTAAAAAAACGCTCTGGAGCGGGGGCCTGATGATAAATGAGCGCTGGCTCCGGTGGATCATACCACAGCTTCAGGTCAGTGCGCAGCCGCTTGTTCTTCCACAGAGCAGATGAAATCCACTTCTGATCCTGAGGTGGTATGGTCCCCATCAGCTTTGCAGGCAGCCAACCAGGCTCTGAACCAGGAGCAGTCTCCATGTCAGCAGTGGGTGTACAAGATAAGTACAATCTTGATATACTACTGTATTTGTATAAAAGTATTGCATAAAAGAAGACTCACCATGAGGAGACAGTAGTGGTGTTTATCGGGACCAGAGCCAGGCTAGTCTGTCCTAGAACTGCTCTGCTGTCCTCCAGCAGCTGTTTCAAGTGGCTGTATACCACCACGATAGATTGTGGAATTGGCAGAGTTTTTCCTTGTGTGTCCTTGGGCCTGTTCCTTGCTTGCTGAAACTCTTTCAAAAGCCGTAGGCAAACACATTCACAGACCCTGTGGACTTCAGGGTCCTGAGCCGCCTGCCCATGAGTCATGAACAGTCTATGGAAAAGAAGGATGATATAATCTGGACTGTATACTGGGTTAAAAACTAGTGAAGCTCCAAATAGTCAAATTACCTCTCTGCTGCCTGCTGTCCTGGAGCAGAGCCACTCCGCTTCCTGGATGCTCTCCAAGGTCCTGGCAAAGTCTTCTTCTTAACTCTCTGGCTATATTTTGATGGCACCTTGTCCATGGCATGCAGAGCCATGTACAGCTGGACTATGTCGGCCTCCTCTTGTGATGACAAGGCAGTGATCGTTCTGTTTAGGCCAACCAGGTAGGCTGCCAGGGCATCAACGGCCTCCCAGCCCAAGACACCTCTGGAATCACACTGTGCACTCTGAAAATTTAGAAAAAAAGACAACCACAGTCCAATAAATATATACGGTGTTGTAGTAATTATTTTGAATTGTACATGCATATATTTTAACTTTACACACGGTTGACAATAAGTTCTTTGCACTGCACAAGATATATTTATTTAAAAATTAAAAGATGGTACAGGATAGCAACATTACCTGGCCTGATGTGCTAGGACTTGCAGTGTCATCCTCCTCTTCCTTAGTGACCTCCTCATCAGGTGATTTGGGTCCAGTGTCACCCACCTGACCGGTCACCTGGGCCTCTGCTACTGGAGGGTCAGAGTCATCAGCCCTAAGGTCAGCTGCATGGCACACAGTCGTGTCAGTTTCATCATCTTCGGGATCCTCTGGGGGGACTTCAGGCATGTTTTTATGGTGAGCAATCAACTGGTCGCCTCTATTGGACTGGGCCAATAAGTACTCCACTGCAATGCTCTCCCCTGCAATAATGTTTGGCATATTGTTAATGGGGAGAGGACACACACACACACACACACACAAACAAACAAGGAGAGAGAGGAATACTCCAATGCTCAGCATTGCCCTGAGAGATATCTTACCAGTGGGTTTTCCTGGAGGGGTGAATTCTGGCATCAAAGCCCAACCAAGGACCCGTTGGCTCATGTTGTTTAAATGAGACATTAAGCAGACATCAAATGTCCTGAGGGTTGAGGCCCCCACCACAGATACAGCTTCTTTTGCCCGGCTCATGTTCCACCTCGAGGCCCCCTCTAACATGTACATTTGTGTGTGCATGGCATTACATCTCCATCCTAAGAATGAAAATGCACAGATTCAGTCAGCAATTCTTTTAAACTGAGGAGATACAAATTTAATAACACAGTTATAGAACATTAACAATAGAATAATGAGACAAGTAGCTCGTAGTAAATTCCATGAAAACAAGCCAAATGCAGGTAGTACCTAGGGTTCTACTTCTATAATATATAATATATATAATTTATATATATATATGTTGACATAATAGCAATCTTTTCAACTTAAAATCTACAGAACATACTGCAATTTAACATTCAGAATTTACCAGGAATGAAGGCACACTGGTGGCGGTGAAAACTCTCCAGCGAGGATGATCCCCTGCCACACCTAAGCACGTTTAGGACTTTGCCACCCTTCTGGAGTGTCCCCGTCTTTGTGTACAACTCTACATGTGGAGGGTCCTGGATGCACTCCAGGTGTTTTTGTTGCATCTCCCAGACATGGTGCATGCTGTCAGGGTTAACCAGACGAAACCCTGTAGTGTCAGTTAGCTCCCACACTGATTCCAGCAGCCCTGAAATCATGGCCCGGATATCCTCAGCCCTGCGCGTCCGCCGCCTACAGTGCTTCGCCAGTTCACCTGGGCTGATGCTGACCATGAGCTGTGCCTCAGTAGGAGCCTGTCCACCATGGCTGCTCTTCCACTCCCCTCTCTTGGCCGCTTTAAGTTCTTTCACATCCTCCTGATCCCACTCAAAGATACAGGAGGAAAGTTTTGAACAAAAGGTACCGTAGAGAGGGTGGTGCTCTGTAGTAAGGCCACAGTTGAATCTTCTCATAAAATGGAAGATATCTAGCCTTACAATAGACTTCCATGGCCGAAAAAGATTTAGTACCGCAGGTGCACCTGTGGAGGGGGAAAAAATAAAAAAAGCTTGCATTTGATTTCTTTTCAACATACTTTTCAGAAATTATAAGATATTACAACTACATTACATTACCAGTAATAATACTAATTACCATCGCCAATAGGGAAAGGGGAACTTTTTTCTACACCACTATTAACTTTTGTAAAATATATTGCGATGCACATTTGATAAATTAGTCATTTGAAAATCCCACCTGATTGACTGCAGCAATCCCGGTCAACATAGATGACCTCAGGCTCTGGCTCGCCAGCATTCTGGTAGCGTCTGACGATGCCCTGGCACAGCTCCTCCAGTCCTGCGCCTTCAGCTGTTGTCAGAACACTGTTCAGAACCTGGCCAAGCTCATTGCCAATGTTGGTCATCCATGCAGCCGTGTCCCCAATGCCACCAGCCAGCTTTTTGGTGATCTGAAAAACAAACATAAGGAAACATAAAATCATTCTGACAGGCTTAATGATGCATTTTCTTATTTTTGTTATGGTGCATTAAAATATATATAACACAAATGCACACTTTTTTGTCATTATGATGAAATTATATCTATTCAAATTACTTAACATGGCTGAAAATAAACCTCATGCTTAAACCTTCATGTACTGTACCTTCTTAGTAGAATCCATCTTCAGGATTCGGCCATAGGTGGAGGTAATCACCCCCTTCATCTCGTCCAGATGGCTGAGGATGTCGTTGGAGTGGACAGTCTCAAACCACTGGGCGAGTGGAAGTGGCCTGAAGGGTGCAGGTGCAGAAAAGGCAGGTGCCGTTGCAGATTGGACCAGGGCAACCTTTCTTAAATGAAACTCACAGTCAGAGAGGTACTGGATGGTCCGTCGTGCCCACTCCTCACTGTGGACTTCTTCTACTGCTGATTGGAGGTAGGAGGAACTGTTGCCGCTGGTCCTTGGCCTGAGGAAGGTCACACATTTCCTGTCCAGGGCTAGCTGAGTGGTCAGCACTGCTGGAAACAGGGTCCTGTGTGCCACATCCAGTTGTGAAAGGATGTCCTGGCTCCATGGGCATACTGGCAACTTGCATGCACTGCAGCGTGGATAGTCCACACCCACCAGATAGTAGCGGCAATCCATGTCGATCACCTCCCTGACCTTCGGGTAGATCCCTGAATGATTTATCTTCCTGCCACACTGTGGGCATTTAAGAGGAATGCCCCACATCCTCATTGGTGCCCACAAGAACATCCTCTGTCGGAAGTACCACCCGGGCTCAGGAGGAGACGGCTTGGGCTGCATCAGTGGATAAAACCAGTTCGCCTGGATCTTCTGCCTCAGCTGCCCTGTGGGCTCATAGAGGCACTTGGCAATCCACACCCAATCTGCTGGCTGGAGGACTCTCTTGAACTGACTGGGAAGAAAGCTCTCCCAATCAATAACAGCCTGAGGCAGAGATGGTGTGGGCTGCAGTGAGGGAGCTGGACGTGAGGATGGAGTGGGCTGTGGAGATGTAGAGCGCCGTGGAGATGGTGGTGAGGGCTGTGGAGCTGGAGAGTGGTGCGGAGATGGAGTGGGCCGTGGGGATGGAGTGGGCCGCGGAGATGGAGTGGGCCGCGGAGATGGAGTGGGCCGCGGGGATGTAGACACTGGTGCTGGCAGTGGAGATGGCAAGTGCTGCGGAGGTGGTGCCAGCCGTGGAGATGGTGAGGGGCACGGAGATGGTGTAAGATTTTTTGAAGGGCTGACACGTGGAGCCAATAGGGCCCCATAATGGCTGGACTCTATGTGTTGGAGGAGTCCAACAGCACCCTGGACCCTGGCCCCACAGCTGTCACACCTCTCTTCAGCGTGGTAGTCAGACAGGTGCTCTGAGAACTTATCTGCCTCCACAACCACACTACACAGAGAACACTTCACCCCCTGTAATGTCCTTCCCTCCTCTGAGCTGCCGCCTGCGTTTACCTTAGGCCCTGCCTCAATCAAGGCCTTATCTATTGACTGGGAGAAAACAACAAAAGAAGGTCTTACTATTCATGTTATATAATTTCACCAATTATTCTAGATCGGGGGATGGTCCATAAAATAGTCTATTACATGATACAGGGACGTATCATGCTTTTGATATATTATATCATACTGAGAAAAACATGTATAGCCTGAATGCACTGTAAGTCGCTTTGGATAAAAGCGTCTGCTAAATGTGTAAATGTAAATGTATATCATATACCTACCTTATGGAACCCACAAGTGCACACTATTTGCCTGCCAAACAGGTCCACCTTATTCCCCCTTTGCAGGGGACAGGCATCAATCCGCTCCAGGGCCTCCTTCCATTTTCTGCTTCCAGGCCTTTTGCCTGTACTGAACTGGAAGGTGCCCTGAGCATACCTATGGCAAATATCATTCCAATAGGCAGAGGATTTGCCTGTTTTGGTCATATCTGAAAAAAATATTGTGGAACAAATCAATGTAGTTGTGCATTTCTTGGCAGTTGCAATCGGCTGTGTTAATATAGCAGTGGTAGAATGGAGTTTTTTTGGGATTGAACATCTGTTTTGATAACATGCATTTTAAATATACTTGTATATCTGTATATAATAGCATTCTATTTCAACTTTTATATTGTTTGAACAAGCTAATATTATTTAGCTATAATATAATATAAATTGAATAGAATAATAGAATAGAACAGAATAGAAAATACTTTATGTATAAATGTAAAATATACATAAAATAATATATATAAAAAACTTGCATCAAATATGCAACAAATACACAAATATACATGCATCAAATATACAAAAGCAGACATGTTGAGTGGTGAAATATTTGGAAGGATGATAGTTTTCAGCAGTAAATATATTCCTACTATGCAAATAGCTTATGATGAAAAATTACAAAATCTGTGTTTGTATATAAAGTAGGAAGAGAAAAAATGAACATAATGATTTATGGAAATCAAAAACTAGATATTTAATGAATACCTGGAATAATACATGATTAAAATACATTCAGCAAAGAATCACTCAGTCATGACTGAAATAACATAATGAATGAATACTTGGAATGCTGAATGATTAAATTAAACTCTTGCAAAGATATAGAAAATAAAAACTCAATCAGGTAACTTTAGACCCATGTTATGCATCAAGGGGTTAACTAGCGTTAGTGATAACTGTTAAGTTAGCTTGTCTTGCTAAGTGTCCAAATCATGAATTAATGTTTGAACAAATAAATTAACACTAGTGTCACGGATTTTTAATTTGTAATTTGATAACGTTTACCTTAATCTCCGGATAGCAGATGTCCAGTGAGTTGCAAACAGCTGGAATGACACGAAACTCATTCAACCAATCAGCGGCGAGATTGGCTTGTCAACGATTGCTGATTGGCCCTTTCCTCTTGATAGGAATTGATTGGCTCCTTTGCCCCATCTGTTCGAAGGTTTCGGATTTGTGTTAGGACCTGTTTGGATTTAGTTAGGAGGTGTTCGCACCTCGTTCTGACTTTGTTCGGAAGTGTTCCGAACTCGTTCGGAAGTATTCAAATGTTGTTCGGAAGTGTTAGGAAGTGTCCAGCCGGCCGATCGCTGGAAGCTACGGCCACGACTACGCCTGGCTGTGGCCCTCTAGCTCCCTTGGCTGCAGGAGGGCAGAACAGGACGCCACCGAGCTTCAGACACAAAAATCCAGCTGAAGGATGAGGTAGCAAAAAGGAGCCCGACGGCAAAAGTCTGCCGTGACCCGGATTCGAACCGGGGTTGCTGCGGCCACAACGCAGAGTACTAACCACTATACGATCACGGCGCACCACTGTCCCACGACTGCAAAAAGGGCCAGCGGCGTGTTTGTCCGATGCAAAGAGGGAGCGGAAAAGCATGCTAGGGACGTGAGAAAAAGGCACAGACGCTTCTCCTCGGCATGCAGGCGAACAGCGTAGTCGGCAGGATTTGAACCTGCGCGGGGAGACCCCAATGGATTTCTAGTCCATCGCCTTAACCACTCGGCCACGACTACGGTAACCTGGGTGTCCCAACGAGGAGAAAGCAGGCTGCTACCTCTAACCCCGTGGAGCAGGGTTTTTCAGTGCTGACCCTGGGGTCCCACAGCACTGCATGTTTACTAGGTCTCTCTTATCCGACTCACTCAGTTCACTTCATGAGCGCTCTTTCCTAGCGAGCTGACCATCAGACTCAGGGGCCGGATTGACGAAAATCTTCTTCAGAAGTACGTTAAGTAATTTCTTCAAATAAATTCCACAGAGTTCGTAAGAATGTTCTTAAGTGCAGTTCTTGAAAAATACTTACTAAGTTCTCAAATATGTTCTTAAGAACATTTCAATTTTTTTCTTGAGAAAAAAAATGACAGTCTTTATCCGACTCAATACATGACTGAAGACACACTGATAAATTCACACTTAAAGGATTGTCTATTTGCACTTCCTGCAGATTACCCTAATAATTATAATTAGACGCGCGCACTTTTTTCGTCGCTACCAGATTGACTGACGCTCGGCTTCGTGTTTTTAACGCGCCGTGTTTTTGAAAAGTTATTTTTAAAAAGCCTGTCTCAATTTGCAGCGATCTCTTTCGTTCATTTTTGTGTTGTGTTTTTGCGCTCTCTTCCGAGTGAACGCTTCCGGTATGTGTGTCCGCGCTGCTACAGTAATACTATGCCGCCCAGCCAAAGCTCATTTGCCACACACGCTACGGGATGAAGGCCACAAGGAATTACGGCACAGAGAGCAAAAGCAAAAGGTCTTGGAAGACACAATTATCGGCACAGGAAGCTAAAGCAAAAGGGCCAACCCTGCCCGTAGTCGGCAGAGTTCAAACCCAAAGGACTTCGAGTCCATCGCCTTAACCACTCGGCCTTCCCAACAAGGACAAAGCAGGTTGCCACATCTCATTCTGTAGAGAAGGGTTTTTCAGTGCTGACCCTGGGCTCCCACAGCACTGCAAGTTTCCTAAGTCTCTGTTATCTGTGAGTCAAAGACAGAGTGACCGTAACAACATGAAAGCCTTTCGCCCGAACAGGGACTTGAACCCTGGACCATCAGATTAAAAGTCTGATGCTCTACCGACTGAGCTATCCGGGCTCTTGAGCAGAGCAGGTCTGTTACGTTTTATATAACAACAGATTCCACACAAACCGCCCCGCAGAAGCTCATAAAGAATTACGGCAGATAGAGCAAAGGCCTTGGAAGGAACAATTATCGGCACAGAAAACTAAAGTGAGAGAGCAAACGCCACCCGTAGTCGGCAGGGATTGAACCTGCGCGGGGAGACCCCAATGGATTTCAAGTCCATCGTCTTAACCTCTCGGCCACGACTACCCCTGGCTGTGGCCCTCCAGCTCCCTTGGCTGCAGGAGGGAAGAACAGTACGCCACCAAGCTTCAGACACAAAAGTCCAGCTGAAGGATGAGGTGGCAAAAAGGAGCCCGACGGCAAAAGTCTGCCGTGACCCGGATTCGAACCGGGGTTGCTGCGGCCACAACGCAGTGTACTAACCACTACACGATCACGGCGCACCACTGTCCCACGACTGCAAAAAGGGCCAGCGGCATGTTTGTCCGATGCAAAGAGGGAGCGGAAAAGCATGCTAGGGACGTGAGAAAAAGGCACAGACGCTTCTCCTCGGCATGCAGGCGAACAGCGTAGTCGGCAGGATTTGAACCTGCACGGGGAGACCCCAATGGATTTCTAGTCCATCGCCTTAACCACTCGGCCACGACTACGGTAACCTGGGTGTCCCAACGAGGAGAAAGCAGGCTGCTACCTCTAACCCCGTGGAGCAGGGTTTTTCAGTGCTGACCCTGGGGTCCCACAGCACTGCATGTTTCCTAGGTATCTCTAATCCGACTCACTCAGTTCACTTCATGAGCGCTCTTTCCTAGCGAGCTGACCATCAGACTCAGGGGCCGGATTGACGAAAATCTTCTTCAGAAGTACGTTAAGTAATTTCTCGAAATAAATTCCACAGAGTTCGTAAGAATGTTCTTAAGTGCAGTTCTTGAAAAATACTTACTAAGTTCTCAAATATGTTCTTAAGAACATTTAAATTTTTAAATGTTCTTGAGAAAAAAAATGACAGTCTTTATCCGACTCAATACATGACTGAAGACACACTGATAAATTCACACTTAAAGGATTGTCTATTTGCACTTCCTGCAGATTACCCTAATAATTATAATTAGACGCGCGCACTATTTTCGTCGCTACCTGATTGACTGACGCTCGGCTTCTTGTTTTTAACGCGCCGTGTTTTTGAAAAGTTATTTTTAAAAAGCCTGTCTCAATTTGCAGCGATCTCTTTCGTTCATTTTTGTGTTGTGTTTTTGCGCTCTCTTCCGAGTGAACGCTTCCGGTATGTGTGTCCGCGCTGCTACAGTAATACTATGCCGCCCAGCCAAAGCTCATTTGCCACACACGCTACGGGATGAAGGCCACAAGGAATTACGGCACAGAGAGCAAAAGCAAAAGGTCTTGGAAGACACAATTATCGGCACAGGAAGCTAAAGCAAAAGGGCCAACCCTGCCCGTAGTCGGCAGGGTTCGAACCCAAAGGACTTTGAGTCCATCGCCTTAACCACTCGGCCTTCCCAACAAGGACAAAGCAGGTTGCCACATCTCGTTCTGTAGAGAAGGGTTTTTCAGTGCTGACCCTGGGCTCCCACAGCACTGCAAGTTTCCTAGGTCTCTGTTATCTGTGAGTCAAAGACAGAGTGACCGTAACAACATAAAAGCCTTGCGCCCGAACAGGGACTTGAACCCTGGACCCTCAGATTAAAAGTCTGATGCTCTACCGACTGAGCTATCCGGGCTCTTGAGCTGAGCTGAGCAGAGCAGGTCTGTTACGTTTTATATAACAACAGATTCCACACAAACCGCCCCGCAGAAGCTCATAAAGAATTACGGCAGATAGAGCAAAGGCCTTGGAAGGAACAATTATCGGCACAGAAAACTAAAGTGAGAGAGCAAACGCCACCCGTAGTCGGCAGGGTTCGAACCTGCGCGGGGAGACCCCAATGGATTTCAAGTC
>CM049855.1:29963771-29971271 GCA_027422415.1 Schizothorax lantsangensis | reverse complement strand
TGACACATAGACGTAGACGACAAGCACACATATACACAAGCATATGTTCCCACCCTCATGCACGCAAACAAATATTCACACCTTCGCCCCACATGTAGACACACAAAAATGGACACAGTACCCACACTCACACTCCCCATTTGCACTCTATACTCCTAGATCCAGGCACCACCACCCCCAGAGGGGTAGCCAGCGCCCGATCCCGGAGCTGAACCCCCTTCGCTCCGGCGTGGGGACAGGAAGACCACCCCGGTCCCCGCAGCAGCAGAGAAAATCAACAGCCCAGACCCCGACCGGGCGGCCAGCTCATCCTCACAGCCCCCGGCCCCAGACAGAGAACAGAGAACAGGGGTGTGTGAAAAAAAAAAAAAAAAAAAAACGACCCCATGCTTCACCCCACCCGCTCAAATGTAGTGTTGGTGTGTGTTGTTCTAAGGTGCTTTAAAACAGGGGTGCTTTAAAACAGGGGAGGGGCACCCTCCACAAGCTTGTGTCAGCTCGTCCCCTCCCTAGAGCCCTCAATGTCTATGTGCAACTTAAAATTGAGAAGTGGGCACTGGCACCAGAGGGAAGGCTGAATGAACAGACCGCCCTCCGGATGCCATTCAGTGTGCCCACCCCCAAGGCCCTATATGTATGTGTCATGTGACAGTAAGTAATGAGAATGTCTAAGCTGTAAAGTGTAATTGAGATGCAGGCGGCCACGAGGAGACAGAGGAGTACCACCTCCCCCGCATCCCAGCGACTCACCCGCACCTCAAAACCCTACCTATGTGTTGGTGTGATGGAGCGGGAGAAGTGAAGCCTTAGGGATGGGGAGGAAAACATCAGAGGGGGCAAAATACCCCCCCCTCTGGAGCCAGCTCCCCCGCTGACCCCCATAGGCACCCCCGTTACCCCAAATCTGCCCAGGGCGGGGGGCCCAGGCCCATCCAGACCAGGGCCCATGGCAGCCCGGGGCGGCCCACCAGACCCCACAGCAGAGGAAAAACTACCCCACCCCATCATCCAGTCACTTCCCAAACTACATAAGACAATAAGACACCCAGGTAAAGCCCGTATACCCCGCCTCTATTGGACCCCCCCCCCCCGCGGAGGCACCGATGCATCGAAGACCCCCACACCAGAGCCGGGCCCAAGCGCATGCACCAACCCATGCTCCCGGCGGCACACCAACCAGGACCCAAGCCCCCCAGGCCCAGCCGTGACCCCAAGCCGGAGGCAGAGCGTCCCCAGATCCCCAAACCCCCCCCGGACCAACCCCGGAACAGTGCGGCCGCCAGGCTGGCAACCTACGTCCGCCGGCACAGGCATCCCCAGCAGCGCCGCATGCCGCCGCCAGAGAAACAGCATCTAAGAGTCACCAATACCCCATCCAGGCCAAGGCCGCAGCCCCAGCGCCAAACCCCCCAAGAAACCCATCCCCAGGGAACCCCCCGATGCCCCAGGCCCATATTGCCACCCCACGCCAACAACAAAAACCACAGCCGGACAGAATCGGGACCCCCACCCACACTAGGTGATGGAGCTGATCAAAGGAGCCCAGAGAGATTGATCTAATGTGTCAGCAGAAGCTGTTTCAAGGCTAATATAATCCCACAAATAATCTCTATATTGGTTGATATTAAGATTATTTTTATTTTTCCAGTTCATGAGGACAGTCTTCTTAGCAATGCATAGGGCAGTGAAAGCCATGTGGATTGTGTTATCTTCTGTAGTGACACCATCTAGGTCGCCCAACAAGCAGACTAAAGGAGAGGCTGGAATAGAGCATTTAAGACACTTTGATAAGTCTTCACAAATCCTGTACCAGTACCTCTGAACAGGTGGACAGAACCATAGAGCGTGGATGTAATTGTCAGGTGTATTGCCTTTACAGTGTGAGCAGTTGTTAGAAGCTGTAAAACCCATCCTGAACATCCGATGACCTGTGTAGTGCACTCTATGCATAATTTTGTATTGTATTAATTGTAATCCAGGATTTCTAATCAGTTCAAAGGTTTTTAAACATATCTGAGACCAGAAATTATGGTCCCAGCTTACTGATAGATCTGCTTCCCATTTTGCAATAGGAAGTGATACTGATTCATCTATATTGGAAAGTGCCCTGTATATTTTAGACATTAATTTGGGGGTTTTGAGATTAAGAAAATCTGACACACTTGGTGGTATTTGTAAATTGATATGATTAGACTTAAATTTCCTTTTTACAATAGATTTAATTTGTTGATATTCTAAAAATCTGTTCTTATTAATCCCATATTGTTTAATTAATTTGTCAAAGGGAATAAAGTCTGTCCCTTTGAATATATGTTCCAGGTATTTAATACCTTTACAACTCCAATCTGTGAAGTTTATCATATTGTTGTTTAGCAATATGTCAGGATTGTTCCAGATAGGGGTACGTTTGCATGGGATTAGTGAAGACTCCGTCATTTTTAGAAACTCCCACCATGCTGTCAGAGAAGAGCTGATACTGATGCTTTTAAAGCATACGTGTCGTTTACTGATCGAGCTAATGAATGGCAGATCCGAAATCTCTATATTATTGCATAATGCCTGTTCTACATCTAGCCAAGGCTCATCTAAGAGGGTGTGTTTTAACCACCCTGAAATGTGTTGAAGCCTATTGGCTAAGAAATAGTGGTAAAAGTTAGGTAGATCTAGTCCTCCTTTATCCTTGGTCTTTTGCAGCGTTTTTAAGCTAATACGCGGGGGTTTACCTTTCCAAAGGAATTTAGAGATAGAGGAGTCCAAAGATCTAAACCAGTCAGGTGGTGGTTTACTCGGGATCATTGCAAATAAATAATTAATTCTTGGCAAAACCATCATTTTTATTGAGGTGACTCTTCCCATGAGTGATATGGGTAGAGACCTCCATCTGGTTAGATCATCTTCTACCTTCTTTAAAAGTGGGATGTGGTTTAATTTAATCAAATCTGTCAGCTTAGGAGAAACATTAATACCTAAATATTTAATATTTCCAGATTGCAATGGAGTGGAAGAATTCTGGAAGGAACAATTAATTGGAAGAACTGTTGATTTTAACCAGTTTATTGAATAATCTGAGACTCTTGAGAAAGAGTTTATTAATGTAATTACCTCAGAGAGAGTGGTTTGTGAATGTTGAAGAAAAAGTAACACATCATCTGCGTAAAGACTAACTTTATGTTCTACATTCTTGCATTTAATGCCTTTAATCACTGTTGCCTGTCTAATTGCTGCTGCTAGTGGTTCAATAAAAATTGCAAACAGTGAGGGGGAGAGGGGGCATCCCTGCCTGGTGCCCCTCTTAAGACAGAAGCTAGAGGACGTTTGGGCATTTGTCCTGACACATGCTGTTGGAGAGTTATATAATATTTTTAACCAGTTTATGAAAGAGTTTCCAAAACCAAATTTGTGTAAAGTTGCAAATAGAAAATTCCAGTTAACCCTATCAAAAGCTTTTTCTGCATCTAGAGACAATATTGTAATTTGAAGGTTTCTATTGCATGAATAGTCTATCAAGTTAAGTAATCTACGAGTATTTGTTGAGGAGTGCCTGCCTTTTATGAAACCAGTTTGGTCGTAATGAATTATGAGAGGGGTTATCTTCTCTATTCTTTTTGAGATAGCTTTGCAGATTATTTTAGTGTCCACATTAATAAGGGATATTGGACGATAGCTAGTAGGCAATACAGGGTCTTTGCCTGGTTTTAGTAAGAGACTAATGTTGGCAGAATTCATATTTGGTGGAAGTCTGCCATTTTCTTTGGTTTCCTGCAACATTCTGTAGAATGTTGGTGCCAGAATAGCCCAGAATTCTTTATAGAATTCTGCTGGAAAGCCATCTGGACCTGGAGCCTTTTTATTGGGCATACTGTTCAAAGCTTCCTGAAGTTCATCTGATGTCAGTGGAGAATCCAATGCCATCGCTTGATTGTCTGTTAATTTCGGAAGAGTTATATTGTCAAGAAATTGGTCAACTTCGTCTTTAGATGGGTTTATCTGTGGAGAATATAAAGATTCGTAAAAATCTCTGAAAGTGTTGTTTATTCTTTCAGGGTCATATACTGTATCCCCAGTTAAATCTTTAACAGCACATATCGTTGTTTTTTCTTTATTTATTTTTAACTGGTTCGCTAAGAATTGACCTGATTTGTTACCATATTCAAATTCTTGCCAGCGAAGTCTTTGTGCTAAGAATTTAGTTTTTTTATTAATAATTTCATTTAATTCTAGTTTTGCTTTACATATTTTTTTCAGCATTTCCTGTTCCTGGGAGGATACGTAGGATTCTTCTAAAGTTTTTATGGTTTCTTCTAATTCCTGAATACATTTATTTTCTCTTTTCTTTTTATGCGATGAGAATGAGATTATTCTACCTCTCATCACAGCTTTGCCTGCTTCCCAGAGAACAGATGCTGATGTTCCAGGCAGGTCATTATAGTCTAAATATAAAGCCCACTCTTCTTTAAAATATTTAATAAAATCGTCGTCTTTAAGCAATGATGTATTGAATCTCCAGTTATTACTTGGTGGAGTGGTCTTCTTATTTACTAGAGTTAAAGAAACAGCAGCATGATCGCTGACAGCTATAGTGTGTATCTCTGTGTCTGAAATGTCACTCAGCAGTGAGCTGCTGACTAGGAAATAATCCAGACGAGAGTAAGAGTGATGGACATGTGAGAAGAAAGTAAATTCCCTACTGTTGGTGTGGAGAGAACGCCATGCATCGCAAAGTCCATAGTCGCTCATGTACTGTTTAACTATATTTGTGGATTCCCAATTGCGCTGAGTTCCAGCTGTACTTAGCCTGTCCATTTCTTTATTTAGTCCAAAGTTGAGGTCTCCCCCAATTATAAGTGCACAATCTAGTTGTTCAGAAAGTGCGGTAAAAAAACCATGAAAGAAAGAGGGATCATCAACATTTGGACCATATATACTAACAATACATAACTTTTTGTCAAATATAGATAATTTAATGATTAGAAATCTACCTTCTGGATCTATAACTGTGTTGAGTACTGTGAAATTAACATTTTTATGTATTAAAATTGCTACCCCCCTTTGCCTAGAGTTATAGCAGGCTGAGAACACATTAGGAAACTCAGTTGTTTTAAGTTGATCTGTAGCTGTGGCAGGTCTATGAGTCTCTTGTAATAATACAACGTCTGCTTGTAGTTTTTTAAGCTGGCTAAATATTTTTAACTTTTTTTCCTTGGAGCCAGCTCCATTCACATTCCATGTGACAAACCTTAATGCACCCATAGATGTGTGTGTGTAGCTAATGCTGCTGGCTGCGTGTGATGCTCAAATGAATAAGATATGAGCGGGCGTGTACGCGCTTGTATGCGAGTATGTCCTTCATGTCTGTGTGCGCTGTAAGGTCTGAGTGGTTGCGTTAATGCTGAGTGTATATGCACATGGTCGTGCCAAGCAGATGTGTAATATAGTGTGTTTTGTTTATATGTGTAGTAAAGCAGGTGATCGGTGCCGTGAAAGGAGTTGGAAGTAAGAAAGACATACAAAGAAGCAAGCATAGAGGGATGAAAGTAAAAACTTGACAGAAACGAAAACATTGCAAAATCATTTAAACGCTGCGGAGACTGACTGTACGTGTTTGTTATGATATCGTATTAAATTATCGAAATGACATAAATATTTAGAGGTAAATGGAAGAACAAGCGAGGAAAGAGAGAAAAAGAAAAGATAAATATAACGGATTCTTATCTGGAGTGGTGTTAATATAACCACGGAGTGGTACGGAGGTTGCGGTAGAGTAGTCCGTCCACGTAGAGCCGGTCCACGGCGATGACAGCTCGGGAGCCCTTTTGGATGAGACTGCGTCGGATTGGGAACAGAAGTTTGCGTCGCTCCAGGATTTCTTTGGGGAACTGGTCGTTTACGCCGAAGTCTGTTCCTTTCAGCTCCCTGCCGCGACTCTTCACCTGCTCTTTCTGCTTGAAGTATCCGAATTTGGCCACAATTGGACGAGGCCTCGGGGCTCCAGGTTTCTTCGCTCCCATCCGATGGACTCTTTCGAAGCAGATGTTTTCCACGGTGTCTTCCGGAAGCTTCAGGTACGTCTTGATAAAGTTTTTTACCGTAGCTTCTGGGTCCTCTTCGGCAGATTCCGGGATGCCTGAAAACACCAGGTTATCTCTCATGCTACGGGCCTGGAGATCGATGACAGTCTCTTTTATTTTTTTATTTTCTTCACTTAGATGGGTCATATTTTCAGTTAGAGATTTGACCGAGTCCCGTAGTGATGCGTTTTCAGCAGCGAGTGTTTCCACCTGCTGCTGGCTGAATTCCAGTGATTCCCTCAGGGATTTAAATTCACGGTGCAGGATCTCGACCAGGGACAACCTCGCGTCGAAGCTGGACAACCGCTTGTCGATTGACTCCAGGATGTCGGTAAAGCTTTTACCCGTCGGCGATGTTGTTTCAGGCGAGTCTGCTGGGCGACTTCTTTTGGAAGACGGCGTCTCGCTTTTGGCTGGAGAACATGCATTTTGGTTTTTCTTCATGACTATAACGTCGAAGCACCAGTCGATGTATTCCTGAAGAGTTTCTAAATTTTCCTCGCTGTCCTCGTTGTTCATTCAGTTTTTCCGCCAAGTCTCCAGCGTCTGACGTCACCTACAGCATTTTCAGATAAATTCACACTTAAAGGATTGTCTATTTGCACTTCCTGCAGATTACCCTAATAATTATAATTAGACGCGCGCACTTTTTTCGTCGCTACCAGATTGACTGACGCTCGGCTTCGTGTTTTTAACGCGCCGTGTTTTTGAAAAGTTATTTTTAAAAAGCCTGTCTCAATTTGCAGCGATCTCTTTCGTTCATTTTTGTGTTGTGTTTTTGTGCTCTCTTCCGAGTGAACGCTTCCGGTATGTGTGTCCGCGCTGCTACAGTAATACTATGCCGCCCAGCCAAAGCTCATTTGCCACACACGCTACGGGATGAAGGCCACAAGGAATTACGGCACAGAGAGCAAAAGCAAAAGGTCTTGGAAGACACAATTATCGGCACAGGAAGCTAAAGCAAAAGGGCCAACCCTGCCCGTAGTCGGCAGGGTTCGAACCCAAAGGACTTTGAGTCCATCGCCTTAACCACTCGGCCTTCCCAACAAGGACAAAGCAGGTTGCCACATCTCGTTCTGTAGAGAAGGGTTTTTCAGTGCTGACCCTGGGCTCCCACAGCACTGCAAGTTTCCTAGGTCTCTGTTATCTGTGAGTCAAAGACAGAGTGACCGTAACAACATAAAAGCCTTGCGCCCGAACAGGGACTTGAACCCTGGACCCTCAGATTAAAAGTCTGATGCTCTACCGACTGAGCTATCCGGGCTCTTGAGCAGAGCAGGTCTGTTACGTTTTATATAACAACAGATTCCACACAAACCGCCCCGCAGAAGCTCATAAAGAATTACGGCAGATAGAGCAAAGGCCTTGGAAGGAACAATTATCGGCACAGAAAACTAAAGTGAGAGAGCAAACGCCACCCGTAGTCGGCAGG